>JZKD02S1674325.1:738889-783087 GCA_000966675.3 Picea glauca | reverse complement strand
CATGACTAGCAGAGCCCAACTAGGCATGTAAGCACTCACTTTTTGCTCACACAGCGACGAAAAGAGTGCAAACACCCATACTCCATTCTAGGATACCAGTGAGTCACACTGCTACTCTAGTGCATTTTTTGTATACTTAGACATTTGTTAACATCTTAACACTTAGTCATATTTAAGCATATATCCATGAACATGAGAATCTTATAGAACAACAATGAAACAAACAAGAGAAACATAGATATAATGTAGGTGGCACAAATTATTCCTAACACCCGGATAAGTCTTTTTTATTGTGAAACAATTACAATATGAGCATCGTCGGCTTGAATTACAACTTCAGAAAGTCAAACGACTCACCTCACCTCACCAAGATACTCATAAATAGATCCTTCACACCAATAATATATGTCACAACCATATCCTAAACCTACTATGGTGCACCTTAGACATGTCCCCAACCACAAACTTGATGTCTCTTCATTTCTACAGAATTCACAAATTTTGATTCTTCCTCACACATGCCTCCATTAGACTTGCGTTTCCAAAATTCCCTGAAACCAACCCAAGAAAAGTTCTCCAAAATATATCCAATGAATCCACCTCAAGAAATCACAAGTCCTCCCAAGTGGATCAACTTGGATCCTTGAGGGAGCTCACCCTACTTCATTTTCCTCATAACCCCAAGGATCTTCTTTCTCTCCTTATCTTCAAATATACCTTCCTTGGTTTTTCACCCTCATTCTCTTATAGGGACTCCAAAGGTCACCATCACGAACCCTTGTGTCCTTTGGGGGTGTCATGCCCATTCACGAACCCATGTCTAAATGAATATTCATGCCCCTTTGTAGACACATTCTCCCAAACAAAGCATCACACCCCTTCGTAGACTTGGTCTCCCGAATGAACCCATGCACTCATCAATTGTCATTCCCCTTGGGATCAATGCACCCTGATCTCTTGGTTGTTTCATACTTTGGAAAGCCCCTTGGCACACTCGCATTCTCAAGACATCCACTTTCCCAATTTGGGTGTCGAAGCAACCCCAAGTTTCATCTCTATGAGGACTTGGGTGTGTTGATGTTAATGTTAGCATGATATAGGTATTTTCACACAGGTCTATGTGTCTAAACATGTGGAAATATTCCAAAGCCTTCTACTCTTGAATTTACTTTGATTAAAGGAATTATTAAAGTAAATTTATTTTATTAAATAATTATGTAATTATTTAATTGAGTTATTTGATGAAAGAGTTAAGAGTACTTAGCATGCAATATTATCATGCAATGTAAATCTCAAGTGAGATTAGAAATAGATTGTAACTCACGATAATAAAAGCAAGGATAGGGTGAACAAGGAAGACACTTGATACTTGAGATTCTTGAGAGTAGAGGATTTTCTTTTGAGAAGATTGGATCACGAAGGAATGTGGTTCAATATCTTGGATAGGTGAAAAAATACTTTCATCTAGAGATCAAGTTAAAAAGGAAGAGAGAACAAAGACAATGCATGTGGGTTTCAGTCAAAGAAAGCCACATGAGAGTGTCATGTCATACACAGTTTTCTATATAGGATTTTCATATGTGTACATGGGTCTTAGTGGAGACAATTACATACAAACGTGGGCTTGATAAAGCAAAGTTGTGTACACCTAGAAAAGGGTGCAGTTCTGGTCCGTACAACAGGTCATACTTTTCCAGGTTTGTGCGCAATTGTATTTCTCTCAGTGGGCCATTATCCTTGTTACAAGAGCCCTAATTTTAGCATAATCTAAAACCATTCTCAGCACTTGTTTTCCCTCCAGGGTTTTTTCCATGGGTTTATACCCATGGAAAAAACCCATGTGTTTATGTGTGCTTGATTTTGTTTTCCTTGTTTATACTTCCACTACATGTCTAGTTGATTACTCAATTTTGCTTTAATTCAATAAGTGACAAATTGAGAACTAACAGTCATATGTTGAGTAGGAGAGAGAGTTCAACATGGTATCCAAGCAAGTTCTCTAAAGGGGAGGAAACCAAGATAGATCTCATATCCATAGCATATTCATAACCAGAAGGAAGAAATCAAAGGACAGATTCCAGGGAAGGAATCGTATTGATGTAGGACTAAGTTTTTTCAAGTTTATTGAGGTGTAAGCAGGTCAAAAAAAGCTCAGTCACATACATACATGGATTTCTTTGAGCATAATCACGCATACAAGGGTTGCAGTAATAACATTCACATACATATGTGGGTTGCAGTGGTGACAATAGTGTACATACATGGGTTTCAATGGTGACAGTCATGTACAAGTCAATACAAGGGGATTTTTTAGCAGAAGGTTATTTCCAGGGAAGTTTATCAGGTCTTAGGGATGGAAACAACATCATTTAGAGTTGAATTAATATTGGATGGAGAATCCAACTTCCTATCTTGGAAAGAAAGGGAAACTTTGGTGTTGAAGGAGTATGGCCTTTGGGAGTTAGTGGATAAAGTAGTTACTCCACCAAAAAAACCAACAACTTTGGATGCTCAGAAAAAAAAAGGAGATCAAAGTAGAGAGGGTCCTCCTAGATTCAATGAAGTATCATTTAATCTTTCACTTAAATGAGAAGAATATGGCCAAAGAGATGTTTGATGCCTTAGTAATTTTATTCCAGAGAAAGAACATGAATAAGAACATGGTATTAAGGAATAAACTCATATCGGTGAAAATGTATAGATTTGATAATGTTACCATCTATCTCATGAGGGTCACATAGGTGTGTGATTAGCTTGCAGCCATAGGGGAGAAAAAAAATGACGAAGAGCTCGTGAATGTGGCATTCAATGGTCTTCCCAAGTCTTGGGAACCATTTGCCAAGGGAGTTTCAACTCGGGAAAATATCCCATATTGGTAGAGACTTTGGTATGATTGCATCCAAGAAGAGACTCAGGAGGAGTCCAAGAGAAACAAGTAGGGAGGTTGTTACACATCAAAAGTACTCATTACGATGATGGCCTAGTGTCGTCATTACCAATGTCGCAAGTGTCGCATTTTGGCTGCAAGTGTTGCAAATATCATACTGCCATCTTTCCTATGTCGTGTCTCAAACAACATTATCAAGAAACACTTAAAAAACACCTCAAAAGACTAGTTTTGAAGAGGAGAAATCATTTAACAAAGAGTACAAGTTTTTTGCAATGGAAAAATCTACTAAAAAATCAATTTTGGAAGGCAACGCTCCCCTATACACTATCAGGGAGTGCCAGCACTCTGTACCCTCTTCTGGGGGATTGTTGCAATGCTCTATACCCCTTTTGAGGGAGAGATGGCCTTTTTTAAGTGAATTTTGGATTTTTGAGGAAAATTAGGGAAGAATCCCCCTCATCTCTAGAGTTGGTTGGATTCAAATGTGAGGTTAAGGCTCGATATTAGGGAAGATCCACAACTGAAGAAGAAGGATCCTCAACCTATCCCAAGAATATCTTAAGTGGTTAGGCCTCACCAAGCCTATATAAGGAGGCCTCTTCATGGTGAAAGAAAAAGGGAGACATTGAAGGCATCAAACTTATGATATCATAAGGGAGATATCATTGAAGCATCATCATTTTGTGTGGATTATCTGAGCAAAGGTTTGGAAAAGGAGAGATGGGAGAGGTTGTTGCACATTCATTAAAGTTATATAAGTAGTATCTGTTGTTCTCATTAATATACATTTGTGCTTGGCCTATTTCTTTCATGATTTTGTTTCTTTTACATGAACTTGTCTCTATTAGATAGATCTAGTTTCAAGCTAATATTAGGAGAATAGGAAGCTTTTTCTGTCTTTGTTTGTTTGCAGGACTTATTGAGGAGCTCAGGGATCAAATCTCAACTTGGATTGTATGAGGACGAACATCATTAAAAAGGTATGACTTTCTTCCTTTTCTCTATGCTTTAGTTTAACTAGATTTAAAAGGATGTCAATGACCAACATTAGCACCCTTTCTTTCTTGGTCTTAGGAGTCTAGATCCCAAGAGGGAATCCACTTGTCTACAGGGGGATTTCTCTATAATAGAAATTGGAGAGTCCACTAGGACCAAAGATTTTAGTTTTGGTTTCCTTCCTAGATCTTGTTTTATCCTTTGCTCATTTTCTTTGACCTTATTCATACTGTCTCTCTGATTCTTAGAGATGTGTTGATTGGCTCTTTACTTCATCCTATTCACTTTGAATTTTTTAGTTTTCTTGAGTTCTTGTATTTTTGGGCATCTTTATGAAATTTTAGAGGCCAACGCTCCCCTGCCTCTTCTACCAGGGCGTTGGCTCTCCCTGCCAGGATTCCACAGAGCATTGCAAAACTCTGGTGCCCTTGACACCAAAACGTTGCCCTTTTTCTGTCAAAAATCTTGCAGGGGTTTATACCCTGAGTCTATTTCTTGTTTTTTTCATCTACTCAAAGTCCTTATCACCTCAGTGCATGCTTGTTTGAGTCTCCAACACCTTGATTCCTGAGAATTGATTACCTTTTGTTTGAATTTTTTGACATTTTTTCCTTACTATTGAGTCACTCTTCTCCTTTGAAGACTTGGAATAAACTTATTGCTTTCTTCTCATTCATGATTGATTGAAAGGTATGGTAAGTAACAATAGAGATCTATGAACCATTCCATTTGATCTTTGAGGTTATTTTTACATAATTTCTCTTTTCTTTGAGATTTTTGGTTTTCTTTTTGAATTTGGTTTTCTTTGTGTTTCTTGTTTGATCATAACGAGAGTGTGTTTTTGTTTGTGTGAAGTTTGTTTATTATTATCTAAATCTCATTGATATTAAAATTTGATTGACATAGGAAGTTGTACATCAAATTGATTATCATTCACACATAAACAAAGGATATATTTTTTTCGGATTGGTTTTTGGATCTTAAAACAATTCTACGAAAATTTTAGCATTTTATTAGATTTGATTGAGAAACAATTGCATGAGGATATTGCATCTTAGTGTTTGAAAGTGAAAATAACTTTTTTCTCCTTCCCTTAAATAGACATTCATTGAAAGAAAATATTGTTTATCATCTCTTATGCATTTTTTGGGAATTGAGTCATTATACCATCAAGTTTCACTTTCATACACCCCTGAGCAAAGAACAATTGCAAAATTAACGCTAATTAAAATTGATCTAGAACATTTTGTTTTTAGAATCTTCCACCAACATTAGACTAGGATTAGCACTTTGGATTAGGTTGTGAGTATAAATCTCCAAAGTATCCAAAACAAACACTAGCATCTTGTGATAGGGAGAGAAAATCCAATTGTCGTATAGGCTTTCTGGGATCCCCCTCTCACACAGGGGTTACATACGAGGTCACGTTCAAGAGAGTTACGGAGATTATCCCTCCGTGGTTCAACTATCCATAGCAGTAAGATCATATATTGGGGGTTCTTCATGAGGTTCAAGTTTTTTCATTTGGTCTTGGTGCTTCGTGAATTACGAATCTGTTCAGGGTCCTCTAGATTTCTACCGGTCCACTTGTCCTCAGTTCTCTTGAAGGATTTCAGACTTGTTATCCTACCCATACATTCAGAATGGACCGTCGACTGTAACTGCCCATGGGATGACTGCGAATTGGTGTCCTTAGTAGCCATAATCTTTAGGTTCTTACACAAGGTGACGGTGAAGGGAAGTCTCACTATACCTGGAACAAATGTTGGTCAAACTCACTCAGGCTCCTTGGAGGGTAAATCCACAATTATTGTGTGGAATCTTACACCAAGGTGTAACTTCATTAAGTAGGTCGCCATCATAATTGTTCCACCTGCTCATATCCTAGCCCCTTCTTCATTTGATCACGTGACATTGGATTCCATCACCAACTAGTACGGTCATTGCATGAAGTTTTTGTTTGCTTGGTTTGATTCCTAGATTTCTTAGCGTATGCTATTTATTTTCATTAGCCAGCCATAGATTTCTTTTTTTGTTCGTTACTTTGCTCAAGCAACATCGGCCTTTGCCAATCACGTAGGATGCAAGGATTACCCCCGAAAGATCTGAATGGTTATTTACCTTTTCTTCCCAACTCTTTAGAAGGCCCTCTTGAGGCTCATAACGAATTAGGCTTTGAGGTCGGAATAACACACTCTTTTGAACAGTTCTGAATTGTTTCTGATTCTTTGGAATATTTTTGAATCAACCCAGGTTTGAGTATTAGGTGAGACCCACATCTATTATGGGTAAACCCTCTTGGAGAGGTTGTTGTTATTGAGGAAACCGAAATACCCACCAGACCTAACGCAAGATCTAGAGTAGAGGATCCTTTTTTAAAGGTGAACCATTTAGGACCTCGACTCATACTGTTGGAACCTTTGGTTTTGGTTATGTTCCTTTGATAGTATGTGATATATACGGTAACCTAGGAGCGAGTCCTGATCGACCTATGGCATCACAATTGCCTGAGACATATGTTAGTTATACCGTACCTTTAAATCACTTTACTAGTATGACCAGTAATGTCATCACCATTGCAGACCAATTTTTGATTGGTTCTCACTCGAAACCTAGTATCTAGATGGCCCATTCCACTATGGTTCTGCATGTTGCTACAATCCCCACTAGAAATGTGACACCATCCTAGGCTCTGATTAGAACACCACTTAAACCCAATATGTCAGTTCCACTTGGGTACAGAGATTTGAATCCTTACATTGTCAACACTACACAGGTTACACCCAGAGGTTCTATCCCTACACCTCTATTTGGAGGAGCTAGGATCGGTGGCTCTAATCCGATTGGAGCCTCTGGTCATGCTTTTACTTCTAGTTTCCAAATCCCTCTAGGCAATCAACCTCACACTGGGGGGAAACCTCCATTTGGGAATCAAACTCAAATGGCAGCACAATCTCAGCTTGGGGATAAATCTCAGACTGGAGTTCCTAACCCATTGTGTGGACATAATGTTACGCCAAATCCTTAGCACATTTATTTTTCAGGAAATTCTCTATTCCCTAGGGGGAAACATCCTCAGGGGAAACAACAACCTTATCCTCCTTATGGAAAAAATGCCTATCCCCCTTATGGGAAAACCCATCAACCGACTAATTACAATCCTCAGAACCCATCAAGTTATCCTCCATATGCACATGTTTCTCAACCATGATCGAATCATGTTTACTCTGGTCAGCAACAACCGTATGTAGGAGGACCTACTAGATACAAATATCCACCTAACCCAGTTTATGGTCCTACTAGTGTCCCCATGCCACACCAGTATCATCCTCAAGTTAACCGACAACTACCATTTCTCGTGACTCAGGATCTCCCAGACTTGTCTCGGTTGACCAATGATCCTATATTACATTATCCCTTTTGGCTAGTGATCCCTACTAAATTACCTTCCGACATTCCAAAATTTGATGGTAAATCTGGTGAAGACCCAAACAATCATGTGATGAATTTCCATTTATGGTGTTCATCAAATTCCTTAATGGACGATTCTATACGTTTACGTCTTTTTCAGGGAACGCTTATGGGCTCCATAGCCAAGTGGTATATTGAACTTCCTCGTGGTTCTTTCCAAGATTTCAACTCCCTTGCCATGTCCTTCCTTACACACTTTCAATTACCCATTCGATACGAGACGAGTACCGAACTCTTTACCTCCCTTCATCAGACTAACTCCGTGCATATCTTCGATCATATTCATGAGTGGAGACGGTGACAAAGGTTGATCAAAGCAATCATTCCTAACTAGTTATTGGCGGAATGGTTTACTAAATCGTTGTTACCCCCGATTGATCATGATGTCGCCATGGGTGGTGTAGTCAATGAGGAATAGGCCATTCCTCGGGAACAATACTTAGATTTGGTCTATTCACAATATGGTACTTTGTATGAGCTGATCCCAAATGGTACCCGTGAAAATACTGATCCATATAAACTATCATCCACGTCACATGCAGATGGAGTTATCATCTCCATCAAAACCCAATATGTTTCCCAATCGACTGGAACGACAAATCGATCTGCTCCAGCATCCACTCCTAGTTCGATTGCACCCTCCTCTACCTCTTCCCAAACTCAAAACTCTGAGGTGAATGAAGTTCAATCTACCACTTCACAACAATCTAGAGGTAAGAATAAGGCAAAGAACAAACCTAACAAGAATAATAACAATGAACAACCGAAAACTCAAAGCCCACCACCTTCTACAAAAAATCAACCACAACGAAAGTCGAAATTCCCATATCTTATTTGTGGTGACGATCACTACACTTGAGACTGTCCACATCGCTATGAAGTGGCCAAAATTTTTAAGGGGAATTCCTAACCCGCCGTGCTTACTCAGCCTTTTCCTCAGCAGCAATCTATGTTTTCTCAAACCCCCTCTCCAGGGGGTAGTTCCAACTACCCTTCTCAAGATGAAGCCTCAAAAAGTGCCCATATTTATCTATTTAACGATATTTATTTAACCACCCTCTCTACGACCTGTGAGACACCAGTTAAACCTAACAAGGGAAAGGTCCCTAACAGTACATTACCAGATCCATCACCATCCTCCATTAGCCCTCCATCTGTTAGTCCTCCATCTAGATCACTTCAGATCGATAAACCTACGTTCGACTCTATATTACACCCTCCTAAGAGAAATATCCATAAATCTACCTTTAATCCTAGTTCACGTGCCGCCCAGAAATACAACATTGTTGAAGATTTGGCTCAAGCACCGTGTGCTATGTCTGCGATAGAAGTTCTACACCACTACCCCAGTCAACGTAGAACGCTCTTGGCTTCTATTGGCACTTTTGATCCTGAGTTGTCCAATAATATCATGTTTAACTTGGATAATTTTACGTCTCAACTCTCTCACCAACTTGATTTCCAAATTGATGTTGTTGTTCACAATCAACAAGTTAACTGAACTATATTGGATGAGGGAGTCCCTACTTGTGTCATGTCTTTAGCCTGTCGAAAAATCTTGAAATCACCCACACTTAACAAATCCCCAATGATGTTGTGCACATTCGATGGGTGAAGTTTTCATCCTCACAGACTTTTGCAGTCCTTGTCCATCCAGTTGGATGGCAAAACTATCTATGTTGACGTCGAGGTGGTCGATTCTCCCCTTGATTACAGCTTGTTACTTGGAAGAAGTTGGTTTTATGCAATGACTATCGTTGCTTCATTAGTGTTTCGATGTGTACAATTTCCTCATTAAGGTAAAATTGTCACTGTCGATCAGTTAGATTTTTGTACACCCGATGCTCGCGCTCCCGCTACCAATGATATTCCTTTCTTGGGAGATCATAAGATCATGTATGAAAGTGTTGGTGTAGGATTTTTAAAATATTCCATCCTTATGGGTACCTTCCCTGCACCACTCCCTCCTACCATGCATCATATTGCCACAACCAATATGATTTTGACTATGACTTATCAGTCTTTGGAATCATTTGATCCTTGGATTGTACCTAGTCCTCTAGATTTTGATGCACTAGGTGACACCATGCTGCTTAGTCCAACCGAGGCTTCATACGTTGTTATTCAATCAACCTCTCCCTCTTCGGATGACCAACATCTCTTGGCACCCGACACCTACTCGATGCCATATTGGTTAAGTTCCTTGATGTCTGACTTTGACTACATTTCTCAAATATTTCCATCCAAAGAATCTATGATGGAAATTATTAGCTTTGATGATGTACCTTGTGATGATAACCATCATTGATCCTCTTTTCTTCCACCTCTTGAAGAAATACAAGAATATATACATCATATATTCCCACCTGATGTTGTCGACTTTCCACACTCACCCATACTTACACAAGATACTATTTATGAAGGGAATTTAGGAAACATTACCTCTACGGTCGTTATTGACATTTTGATCATAGAAGGTGTTGTGGAAAACATTAATCTCAGTGCTAATTGTTCACCCGAGGAAGTGGTTTCGTATACGACTTTATTTAAGGAATTGTGCGATGTCTTTGCTTGGAGCTACGAAGAAATGTCAGGGATCAATCCTTCGATCATTGTGCATGAGATCAAAACCTACCCGAGTGTCAAACCTGTTCGATAGAAGCTCTTCCCGGTCCATCCTGAGAAGACCATGACTATTAAGGCAGATGTTGAGAAATTATTGAAATATGGCTTCATCTATCCTGTCCCTTTGATAGAATGTGTTTCAAAAATTGTTCCAGTCACTAAGAAGCAATGGACCATTCGTGTCTATGTTGATTATAGGGACCTCAATAAGTCTTGTCTAAAAGAAAATTACCCTACGCCCTTCATCGAACATATCATTGATAATTGTGCAGATAGTGTGCTTTTCTCTTTCATGGATGGTTTCTTAGGATACAACCAGATTGACATTTTACCTGTTGATCAACATAAGATAGCCTTCATTTTCCCGTGGGGAAATTCCGCTTATCGAAAATTATTGTTTGACCTCAAAAATGTTGGTGCTACATTCCAGTGGGCCATGTCATATTCTTTTCATGATATCAAACATATTGTGAAACCTTACCTTGATGACTTACCTACCCATTTATCCAATCGATCAAACCATTTTGGTCATCTACGGGCTATTTTTCTTCGATGTCAGTTCTACTGCATTTGTTTGAACCCACATAAGTGTATCTTTTTTGTCAAATCAGGTCGACTCCTCGGCTTTGTTGTTTCCAAGGATGGGATTCAGGTGGATCCCTTAAAAATTAAAGTTATCCTTTCTTTACCTCCACCTAATAATTTAACACAACTACAAAGTTTGCAGGGGAAAGCAAACTTTATTCGCCATTTCATTTGTAACTATGCTACTATTACCAAAGGATTTATGTGAATACTGTAGAAAGACACCCCTTTCATCTAGGATGACACTGCTTAATGATCTTTTGATGCTCTTAAGCATACATTAACCAACACACCTCTGTTGCATCCTCCGAATTACATGAAGGACTATATCCTTTACTTAGCAACCTCTACTTCCACTATTTCTATGGTGTTAGTTCAAGAGGACCCTAACGATGAGGAACACGTGATATATTATTTGAGCAAAAGTCTATCTGGTCCAGAGCTCCAATATTCACATGTTGAAAAGTTGTCTCTGGCAACCGTCATTGCTGTCCAGAGATTTCGTCACTACATTTTTCTACACACCACCACAATTATTGTGGACTCTAACCCCATGTATGAAATTCTGAAACGTCAATTTATTGGGGGGAAATACTCCAAATGGATCGTCATCCTTTAGGAATTCGATATCAAGTTTGCTAAGTCCAAAGCTAAAAAATCCTTGGTGTTTGCAGAACTAATCTGCGACCTTCCCCATGCTGATGAGGATATTGAGCCTAGAGATTCTCTCCCTGTTGAAAATATGTTCCTAATTAGCACATCTGATCATTGGTATGGAGATATCCTTCTTTATCTCCAGACCTAACGTTTTTAGCTCGATATCTCTTGTGAAGAGCGTCGTCGTATTCACCATCATTCTCGTCACTACCTTATCATTGGTGACACTTTGTATCATCGTGGTATTGATACTATCCTACGACGATGTTTGACTCATGAAGAGGCTGAACGCATTCTTAATGACTTCCACCTTGGAGCCTGTGGCGGTCACCTTTATGGGATGGCTACAACTCAGAAAATATTACGTGTCGATTACTTTTGGCCCTCTATTTTCAAAGATTGTATTGAGGCAGTCAAAAAATGCCCACCCTGCCAAGTTTTTCACAAAAAGGCATGCACCCACCCTGATCTACTGCATCCCATTATTTCCATTATCCCCTTTGCCAAATGGAGCATTGAATTCATGTAGTGTAAGCCTACCTCGGC
Source organism: Picea glauca (assembly GCA_000966675.3). Lineage (NCBI taxonomy): Eukaryota > Viridiplantae > Streptophyta > Pinopsida > Pinales > Pinaceae > Picea > Picea glauca. Next base: position 771,317 of record JZKD02S1674325.1, on the reverse strand, counting down.
TAGGGGGCATAGTTACATCATCGTCACCATCGATTACTTCACAAAATGGGTTGAGGCTATGCCTACCTTTCTAAATGATGGTCATACTAGAACTCTTTTCTTCTTTAGCCACATCATCACTCACTTTGGTGTTCCAAAAACCATCGTCACTAATCATGGTTCACACTTTCAAAACCAAATGATGAGTGAGTTGCATGCCAAATTGGGTTTTCTCCATGAGAACTCATCCCCGTACTATCCTCAATGAAATGGATAAATTAAATCCATCAACAAGGTCCTTAAAACCATGATTCAATGTATGGTAGGGGAAAACAAGACATCTTGGCATATACAACTTTTCTCTGCTCTCTGAGCTTACCGTACTTCAGTGAAAAATGCTATTGGATTCACTCCTTTCCAGTTAGTATATGGCATAGAAGTCGCTTTACCGATCGAGCATGAAATTCCCTCATTGAAACTCAAAGTAGAACTCCTGCCTCACACTTCTACCAAAGAAGAACACTTCTTACACCTGACAAGGTTGGATGAAAGACATTGTGATGTCACTCTCATTAGCAAGACATATAAAAAACAAATCAAGAATCAATACGACAAATTCGTCCACCCTTGTACTTTTGTAGAAGGAGACCTAGTCCTCGTTTATAACCAGGCTCATTATAAGTTAGGGACAAGAAAGTTAGAACCTCTATGGCATGGTCCTTACATTGTGAAACATGTTTTACATAGAGGCACCTACAAGCTAGTCGACTACGAAAAAATCTCCCTAGGTGAGCCCCAAAACCGGCTTTACCTTAAAAAGTACTATGCTTAGAACATCTAGCATGTGTTCTTTGTACACTATTTTATTTTAGTTTGGTATGTCTTTTTCTTTTGCGTGTTTGAGTTTTTTCCTTAGCCGCTCATAATGTGTCTTGTGTTTTCATGAACAGATGACACACCCAGAACATTGCTTCTGCAACTTGGTTCGTTTACCACTCTAATGACTTGGTGAGTTCATGAGGTATTTTCTTAGGATCAACAACTAACAACATGGAAGAATATCATGTTGTCATCAGAATTTTAACCGAAGCCTCCTCCCTAGGTGTTTCTCATATGATCATTAACCTAGACTCTCAACTCATGGTCTGTCAACTTAATCAAATCTACGTTATTCGCAATCCTATCCTACTACGTCTCCACTTACAATTTCGTTGTCTTGAACGAATGTTTGATTTTATCGAATACAGACACATACCAAGAGAACTCGATACCATTTTGGATTCGTTAGCCAATTACATCATGGATCGGTATCTCACACATAGATAAGGTCTCATAAAGGAAATAAATCATATATCACATGTAAAATAAAATACATCACATTTAAAACATCATTTGGCAATGTAAAAACTCGGATATATGTATATATATTACGTGATGAAAAGGTTTGGTTACATCAAAAAATACATAGAAGGGAAAAATATTGGGTCCTCACACCCATAAACATCATCATATAGTCTATACAATCATCAAGAAAACTTTAATCTTCCTGCATCACATTATGCTCCGAGTAGCATATCACTGTACGGGCTACTTGACTCGGTAAAGAGTTAAGACTCTTAGACACTCCCACAGTGTTTCTCTCTAGATGTAGCATCACTTCCTGCCTCCTAAGAGGAGGGATACCCATCGTGAGGCCTTGGAGGATTCTTTCAACCTCTTGGAGAGACCTTGTTGCTTCCCCTTGATCTACCACTATTTGAGCATCCCCGCGATGCCCCAGTGCCAGTATCTTTGCTGGACGTGTTGCTCCCTTGTCTACATGACGAAATGATACATCCGTTAGGAACTCTTCGATGTACCCAAAAAAATAATATAAGTTTTAAAATAAAAAGAAAAACACTTGAAAATTTTGTCTTGGTTTCTCACCTGACGCATCCCAGTCCTCCCCTTATGGAAGAACCAAGTCCATTCTTCCCTGAAAATCCACTCTGGTGTATTGAAATTCTTTTATCATGATCAATTGGCATCTCATCCAAGCGAAAAAATCACTGATGAAATTGAACTCTGACTTTGAGCCTAATCTCGGAGACAGGTTGGTACATTTCTCCATACGTGGTTCTCCCACTGGACGTACTGCTAATGCAACCTGAGGTTGCATTTGAGGAATGCATTCTAAGAAGAATGAAACCAAGAATGAACCATATTTGAATTGCTTTGTTGCCCTGATCTACATCTCGTAATCTGTTCCTTCACATTCTGGAGGAACCCTGCACTCCAGTTAAAAAATGTTGGCTCTAGACAATGTAAACCATAGGCCACCTGTGATATTGAAACTAAGTGCGAGCTAGTACTTCCCGCTATAGTCACAATGGAAAAAAAAATGGACTGAAGAGGTAGATCGTTGATGTCTTTGATTGTAATTCTACTTCCCACTAGTCTCTATCCCGGGACACAATGGTTTGCCAAGTACTCATCTACAGGCATGGGAACTACCCTCTATCTGGATAAAATAACGAGGGCCCCTCTCTTTGGGAGGCCAGTCAGGAAGTACACATCTTCCAACTCGATGGTAAGAAGTTGTATTCCAATTCAGAACCCCTATTTCGCAATGTTCCACAACCCGATCATATACTCGAGAAGAAGAATCTCTTTCTTCATATTTTTTATTTTAAAGGACTCGAGGAGACCGCAATTCCTCAAGGCGGCCCTTGATTAGGGACTTTGCAATGCAACCATGTCATTGAGCTCATGCTCTCTTTCTTTCCTCTCAATCATGACTTTTTCCAAGTTTACCTACAATCACCAACATTCAAAAAGTCATTAATCATGTTTTTCATCAATTATTGGGCAACAAAAACTTAATTTTTTTTTTTCTTTTTCAATGAGGCCAACGCCCCTATACATGCACACCAGGGCACCAACGCTCCCCTAAAATGGCCACCAGAGCGTTGTGAAAAAATAACTCCCCCCTTTACATTCTGAAGGTGCACTGGCATTTTTTTGGCAATTTTCCTTCTGCATTTCGGGCAGTGCCCCTCTCACTCTCACATCAAAGCATCGACGCTCCCTTATCATCTTGGAGGGGCATTTAAAGAATTAGACAACACTCCCCCTCTAATTCTAGAGGAGCTCTGAGATTTTTTGGGTGCTTGAGACAACCCAGGGCATCTTTTTTAAAGCCCAATCATTGCCTAAAAACAAAATATATTATCCGTGTGAATTGAAGAGAGGAATAAAAGCACCAACCTGATCCATATGGTGACAAAAATAGTTGACCATAGCTTCGGCATCGAACAAAGAAAGATTCACCGTCCAAAGCTCAAATTCTCCACTGCTACAAATATTTGCACAAATGAAATGGTAAAAGATATTTTTACCCCATTTTACTATTATAAATTTCATTTTTTTCCTAAGACATAGTTTTTTTTTGGGTTTTGAAAAATATTTTGGAGGCCTTTATTAATACGTTGGTATGCATTTTTGACATTATTGACAGGTTTCAGAGTAGTTTTGATCGATTTTCATCTTGTCACATTAATGAGCATATTATTTTGTTCATTCTCACACTCTAAAAAACATGAGAACGCTCTGAGAAACCTTTTATCTCTTTTTTGGGCTTGTAAGGATACACTAAAAAGGAACCCCATGGAGTCATCTTTAAGCTCTTTTCAGACTTTCTAAACATGAAATGATTTCTGAGTTATCTTGCTTCCTTTCCCACTCGTTAAAAGGTTAGAAAGGGCATCTTTCAAGTGATAATTTATCTCTTTTTTGGCTTCACAATATTAACATTATGAAAAAGGACAACATTGGAGTCGTCTTTAAGTTCTTTTCAGACTCTCTAAATATGAAAAATCACTAAGTTTACCTTCTCTGGACTCGTTAAACAATCATACATTGAAGGACCCATATGGGACCGAAACCTTACTTCTTCCAGTTCATTAAATAAAGGAAGAGGGACTTACCAAAGGTAGGTTATATCGATCATGTGTTACCCTTCTCGAGATCGTTAAATAAAAAATAGGTACTCGTCTATATAGATGGGGGAAAGATTGAAAGAAGCAAGCCAAGCAATTTTTGATAACATTACCAGTAACCCTTACAGTCGCCCCTGAACATGACACTTTGTCTTTGCATGCATTTTAATCTGATGAACCTCTTCTTTGAACCAATCCTCTGAGTTTTCTTACTCCTTTGGGTCACCCAACGAAACTCACCATATCCATTGAATCATCATGTTTTGGTCCATGTCATGTTTTTGTTGTTGTGCCTTAGTGTTCAAGGGAAGTATCTTCCTTGAGAGTCAACCATCACAAATATCTTGTTTCAAATACCCATGTCAGTCCATGTTCATTTGATTTACCAATTTACATCTCTATCTCCATTTCGTTTCATTGATGGGGGATACATCAAGGCCCTCCTTTGACGAGTTTGTTCCTGTCAACTTCAACAGCTCATCTGGGAACTAGACTTAGAAACCAGTTAGTACCTTGGGACCTAGATGCCTCAATTGCAGGCCTCCTTGCGTCTGACAGTGGGTTTACATCATTGACCTTTGATTGAATGATTCCACGGATGTTCGACTTCAACTCATCCATTCACATTCGCTGGAATGTACTAGAGTACCTTGGGAATCATTTACATGAATGGTGATTTCCCTCAAGCTTGTTAATTGTTTACCTCATTAACCGGTAATCAATTGGTTTCTTCCTTGTTCGACATCAGGACATCTATTCACATGGTTAGATTCTTACTACATCAGGATCGGTAAGAAGACCTTGCGTTGAGTCATCACTCTTATATGTACTTTTCCCAGGTTGCGACAGAGTTTCTTTTGAACATTGACACATATATTGTCACATAGATCCACTTTTTATTGGTCATGGCTATGTCTTGTGGTCTCGTAGATCCACTGTGTATTCTTTGTGGCTACGATTAGTTCAGGTCATAGGAGTATAGATTCACATTGTATCTTTAGTGGCTATACCTTTTTGTCAATATAATTATGGATCCACAGTGTATTTTATGGCAGCCAATACTTGAAAGTCTTTATCACTCAAGCATAGGTATGCCTGCCTTGGGTTTGAAACATGTCATAATATTTGTTTGATGGTTGTGTGCAGCTTCTTCCAGGTTCTCTATGTCCATACCCTTGCTCAGAAAAATATACAAAGTACTTCAGTCATCATTTCATGTCTTCTAACTTCGCACTTTGGGGGGAAATCTATTACACATCAAAATTACTTGTTACGATGATGGCCTAGTGTCATCATTACTAATGTCGCAAGTGTCTCATTTTGGCTACAAGTGTCAGAAATATCATACTTTCATCTTTCTTATGTCGTGTCTCGGACAAAATTATCAAGAAACACTTAAAAGACACCTCAAAAGACTAGTTTTGAAGAGGAGAAATCATTTGACAAGGAGTACAAGTCTTTTGTCATAGAAAAAACCATTAAAAAAATAAATTTTGGAAGGCAGCGCTCCCCTATACAATGTCAGGGAGTGCGATCACTCTATACCCTCTTCTAGGGGAGAATTGCAATGCTCTGTGCCGTTTTTGAGGGAGGGTTGGCCTTTTCTAAGTGAATTTTGGAATATTAGGGAAAATCAGGGAAGAATCGCCCTCATCTCTGGAGTTGGTTGGATTCAGATCTGAGGTCAAGGCTCGATCTTAGGGAAGATCCACAACTGAAGGAGAAGGATCCTCAACCTATCCCAATAATATATTAAGTGGTTAGGCCTCACCAGACCTATATAAGGAGGCCTCTTCATGGTGAAATAAAAAGGGAGATATTGAAGGCATCACACTTATGATCTCATAAGGGAGATATCATTGAATTATCAACATTTTGTGTGGATTATATGAGAAAAGGGTTGGACAAGGAGATTTGGGAGAGGTTGTTTCACCTTCATCAAAGGTCTGTAAGTATTCTCTTTTTTTCTCATTAATTTATATTTGTGCTTGGCCTGTTTCTTTCAAGATTGTGTTTCTTCTACATGAAGTTGTCTTTATTAGAAAGATCTGGTTTCAAGCTAATCTTAGGAGAATAGGAAGCTTGTTCAGTATTTGTCTGTTTGTAGGACTTATCAAGGATCTTAGGGATCAAAGCTCAACTCAGACTATATGAGGACGAACATCATTAAAAAGGTATGCCTTTCTTCCTTTTCTCTATGCTTTAGTTTAACTAGATTTAAAAGGATGTCACTGACCAACGTTAACACCCTTTCTGTCTTGGTCTTTGGAATCTAGAGCCCAAGAGGGAATCCACTTGTCTGTAGGGGGATTTCTTTGTAATAGAGGTAGTGAAGATAACATGGCTCTTGTTAGTAAGACAAGGGAAAAGGAAAGAGTTATAGAAAGAAGGGTAATAGTGATGGACAATCATCACATCCAGGGAAGAAGAAGGGCTTGAGTAAAATCAAGAGTTTCTCATGTTATAATAATGGAAATTATGAATCTTAGTGTCTAGAGAAGAGGAATAAGGGTAATGGAAAGAAGAAGAAAAAATATCAGTAGAGATACAACTTGACGAGTTTGCAGTGAATTTTCAAAAGGAATACTCACTGGTTTCTTTCCTTTCTACCAACACAACAATGAGGAGTGCTTGGTTCTTGGATAGTGGTGCATATCGTCATATGAAAAAATCATGAGAGCTATTTAGTAGTCGGGAAAATAGAGACGTAGATATTCATGTGAAACTTGGTGATGATGCCAAGTATGCAGTGAAGGGAAAGGGAACAATTACATTCCATCTTGAGTCGGGAGGATTCTTAGATGCCTAGGATGTGCTTTACGTACCAATTTTGAAGAATAATTTTATGAATCTTAGTGTCTAGAGAAGAGGAAGAAGGGTAATGGAAAAAAGAAGAAAAAATCTCAGTAGAGATACAACTTGATGAGTTTGGAGTGAATTTTGAGAAGGAATAATCATTGGTTTCTTTCCTTTCTACCAACAAAACAATGAGGAGTTCTTGGTTCTTGGATAGTGGTGCATATCGTCATATGACAAAAGTATGAGATCTATTTAGTAGTCTGACAGATAGTGACGTAGATATTCATGTGCAACTTGGTGATTATGCCAAGTATGCAGTGAAAGGAAAGGGAAAAATTACATTCCATCTTGAGCCGGGAGGATTCTTAGATGCATAGGTTGTGCTTTACATACCAATTTTGAAGAAGAATTTTCTTTCATTATCATATATGGAGGAAAGGGGTTTTTCCACTACTTTTCAGAGAGGGGAGGTACTCATACATCTAGAGAAGGCTATCCCAGACAAAGCAGTGGTCATTGGGGTTATAGAAGGCTCTTTATATAGGTTATAGGGTAATCTTGTTTAGGACTTCGTACAAGATAGTGACAACCTATGTGAGTTGTGGCACAGGAGATTTGGACACCTACACTACAAGGCCTTGTCGATTCTAAGGGGGATCGTTACAGGTTTTCCAAAGTTTAGGATTGAGCAATAGGGAGTGTGCAGAGGATGTGCACTTGGAAAGAATGTCAAGGTTACTTTTCTTAGTAGCGAGAATAGGTCTGAAGGGATTTTGGATATCATTCATTCATATGTGAGTGGAACAATTTTAGTAGCACCATTATAGAGATCTCCATACTATGTGACATTTATTGATGATTTCTCCAGGAAAACACAGATCTTCATCATGAAGGCCGAGAATTAGCTCTTCGGTCAGTTTATATATTTTAGGGATCAGTTAGAGAACCAAACAAGTAAGAAGATCAAGGTCTTGAGGTAAAATAACGGGGGAGAGTACACCTCCAATGACTTCAAGGATTTATACAAGGAGGTAGGGATCAAGAAGGAGATGACAGTCTCATACAATCCTCAGCAAAATAGGGTTGTGAAGAGAAAGAATCGGTCCATCATCGGTTCTTCCAGGGATATGATACATCACCATGAATTTCCTATGTTTCTATGGGAAGACCCATTTAACACGATAGTGCATGTGCAAAACAAGAGTCCTAAAAGGAATTTGGGGAACAATACTTTAGAGGAAGCATTCTCAGGAGTAAAGCTAGAGATTGGTCATTTGAGGATCTTTGGTTGTCCAATTTGCACCCATGTATCTATGGAGAAGAGGATGAAGTTGGAGCCTTAGAGACTGAAGGGTGTAATTGTGGGGTACAGTGAGACCTCAAAGGCTTATAGGATCTTCATTGTAGCATAGCGGAAGATAGTTGTGAGCAGAGATTTTAAGTTTGAGGAGAACTTGGCATCTAGGAGTACTCAAGAGCCATAAGACAGAAAATGAGGAGAAGCATGCTTTGAAGGATGAGAAGAGACATAAGTTCATACTTCATGTGGAGAGGAGGATTTATCCCCTTCCAGTCCTTTCAGGAGACTCAGGTGGCTATTACAGACATTGAGGGATGTCGGCGAGGACCTGAGGATTGCGTTCAGAGAACAAAATCCTTTGAAGAATTTTATGAACTATATGGCACTTATGATTAACACCATTGATGTTGAGCCTTCCAATTTTGAGAAAGCATCATATCAACAAGTATGGAAGGAATCCATGGTAGAGGAGTACAACTCTATTATGAGGAATGTTGTTTGGGACATAGTGTCGAGACCAAAGGGGAAGTCAGTTGTGAGTTCCAAGTGACTCTACAAGATCAAGCATGTTGCATATGGTAGCATAGAGAAGTTCAAGGCAACGTTTGTGGTGAGAGGGTTATCCTAGAAACATGGAGTGGATTATGAGGAGACATTTTCTCCGTTTTTCAATTATGATTTTATTCGAGTTGTTATTTCTATTACTTCAGTTATGAGGTGGAGGATACATTAGATGGATGTGAAAATAACTTTCCTCAAAAATATAATTGAGGAAGAAGTATACATAGAGAAACCTTAGGGATTTGAGGTATATGGGAGGGAGTCTAATGTGTGTAGGCTTAATAATTCCTTGTACGGACTCAAACAAGCACCCAGGGAATGGTATTCCAGGATTGAAAGATACTTGCAGAGTATGGGATTTACGAAGAGTGACACATATCCTAACTTGTATTTCATACTTGTTGGAGAGGATCCTCTCATCTTGGTTTTGTATGTTGATGATGTTTTTTCTCATAGGTGCAAAGGAGTTTATTGCAGGGTGCAAAGTAGATTTAGGTAGCGATCTCGAGATGAAGGACATTGTATTAATGCATTATTTCTTGGTGTTAGAGGTATGGTAGGTACCAGGAGAGATCTTCCTTGGACAAGGGAAGTATGCAGTAGAGATATTGAGGAGATTTAGGATGGAGGACTATAAATCGATGGCTACACCTATTTTTACCAATCCGAAGAAGATTAACACTTCAGATTCATAGTTGATAGATCCTAGGATATATCGGCAACTAATAGGGTCCTTCATGTATTTGGATAACACCAAAAAAAATATTTTTTTTTATGTGAACACCTTGAGTCAGTTCATGGTGTAGCCAAGGTAGGTGCATTGGATTGTAGAGAAACATTTGCTTAGGTACTTGAGAGGTATAGTGGAGTACGAATTGAGATATATTAGAGGATATGGAGTGGAGTTGAAAGGATATCTTGCATATATCTTGGAGTTTTTCTGAAGCAACATATAAAACTATTAACATACTTAGAGTTAAACACAAAAATTAAACATATAATATGACATAGTAACAAGATGCAACACATATATTTTAAATTCAGTTGTGAAACCAACTGCTTGGGATGAATGTTCCACCCAACCATAGATTTTTTGTTCCAAATGTGAACAATGATACCCCTATACCTTATCGCGGACTATGGACATGCCTTGTAACTTATCGAATCGAGAACAACACAATCAAGCCATTACTTCTACTTTCTTTACATTATGGTAGACATGTGGGTTGACCCTTTGATGACCCAGTTCGAGATCGACATAGCCCCCATTGTGTACTACTTAGTAGTGTCAGGTCTAGAATGTGTACCTATTTACATACTGGTTGAATCAATAGTGGTGGCTTACCAACACCAAAAGTTGTTATGTTGGTTCAACAACCACAGGTGTCTATCTGACTTGCCAGCAACAACGACACTACTACGCCATACGGTTTAACGATATATATTCTAAAATATATATTATTAAATGCTTGACTTTAGAAGGTACAATAGACCTGGGAATATATACCATTGAATGCATCAAATTCCATTTCTTTCTTTTTGAACATTTAGGTACATAAAAATCTATATGTTCATACATTGGTCTTGTTAGGCAGAAACAAGCCTCGAAGAAATGAGGAAGATTTATTGTGTGTTATTCATGATGAAGTTATATTAATCATAACTTTCCTTAGGATGCCTATCGACTTGTTCTCTCTTCTTCTATATGTAAACCACCAAAAAGATTAGCTAAAGGGTTATGTGTGAAAAGGATAGCTTGTTTTGTTAACTAACATGTCATGTCATGTTCATGTCTAATTATTTTCAATTTTTTTTAATGAAACTAGCACATCCCAAGAGTTTTCACATGTGGAAAATAGCATATCCCAAGAGTTTGCAGGTGCTGGGCTGGAAATAGGTTTCCTTTGCCAAAATTGGAAGGGACTTGTTGCCCTTTGCAGCCAATCTTGTTTATCATCAAACCACTTGGTACTATATTTATTTTAAATTATAGCCTTTTCATCAATATATGTTTAGTTATAATTTAAGATTTATATGGTTATGGTTCATTTATAAGGGAAAATGTTTCAGATTCAAATTTGAATTCCAATTTATGTAATTTTTTCAATACATGATAGGAGGTATTTAATTTACAAATATGTTTTTTTTTAATTAATATATATATATATATATATATATATATATATAGATAGATAGATAGATATAGATATAGATATAGATATAGATATGAAAACATTAATATATTAAATGATCTAAAACAATAAAACTTATTATATTGGTTTTTATTTATAAGTAGATTAAAGGATTAGACCTTTATCGTTATCCCCACTTTCAAAAAACATAAGCCCCCTCCATATATACATATGTAAATTCAATATAATATACTAATTAGTGGCACATCCCCACAATATGTCATGTGATTGTATATTTCTTGAGGGCATGTGTCATCACAATTTTTCTCAGTTGGCTTCTTGGCAACAACAAGGTTACTTTTTCTGGACTACACTTCTTCACCTTGAGCATGCCCATGCTTTGTTCTAGGATACCAACAAGTCACATTCCTAATCTGGTGCAACCCTTTTATACTTAGACATTTGTTAACATATTAACACTTAGTCATATTCAAGCATGTATCCATGAATATGAGAGAGAAGAGAACAACAACACATAAAACAAGAGAAAAATAGATATATTGTGGGCTACACAAAATGTGCCTAACACCCAGCTAAGTCTTTGTTATTACAAAACAGTTACAATATGATAACTTTTGGCTCATCTTACAACTTTGGCAGAGTCAAATGACTCACCTCACCTCACCAATAAACTCATAAATAGATTCATCACACCAAGACTCTATGTCACAAATGTCTCCACAATCTTAAGCAGTGCACCTTAGATGTGTCCCCCACCACAGACTTGTTGTCTCTTCATTTCTTCATACTTCACAGATTTTGATTATGCCTCACACATTCCTCCAACATACCTTCATTTTGAGACTTCCCCACAACTAACCCAAGAGAAGTTCACCAACTCTATATGGCGGATCCACCTCAAGGAAACACAATTCCTCCCAAGTGGGGTGTCTTGGATCCTAGAGGGAGCTCACCCTCTTCATCTACCTCAGAATTGAAAATTTGTTCTTTCTTTCCTTATCTTCAAATATTCCTTCCTTGGTTGTGCACCCTTGTTCTCTTATAGGAACTCCATATTTCACGTGAACCATCGCATCCTTTGGGGGTGTCATGCCACTTCATGGACCCATGTCCAAAAACACTTTCTCACCCCTTTAAAGACCCGGTCACCGAAATCAATCATCGTGCCTCTTCGTGGACCCAGTCGCCCAAATGAACCCATGCATTCATTAATCATCGTGCCCCTTGGGACTGACACACCAAACCTTGGTGTGCCCCTCATTCCGGGGCACCCTAATATCTTGGTCACTTCATATTTTAGCAAGCCCCTTGGCGTGTTTGCGTTCCTAGGGCATCCACTTTGCCAACTTTGAATTTTGAACAACCCTAAGTTCCATCTCCTTGATAACTTGGGTAAAGGTATCCATGCCCATGTAGTTGAAGGAATTACATCCTACCCCAACTCAAGTCATTGTTATCTCGGGAAACATCTACAAAATTTTCATCTCCAAGTCTCTGTCTGAACTCGTTCTTCCACTATGACTAAGTTTGTTGGAAACCCCAAGTTTCGTGACAACCGAAAACCCTAAATTATGAGAAAGTGGAAACCCCAAGTTTCCTTGTGAAGTGGAAACCCCAAGTTTACACCAACCAAACTGTATTTTATCCAACTTTGCACAATTTGCTTCTTGAGTCAATGAGTTCACTTCATCTAACCCAAGGATGAAAGTCACCCAATTCTAAAACATTGTCTTGCTACAATTTTGTTTCCTTGCTAATGTTCAGTTCCACTATTGTTGTCGCTTCCTGCTACAATTTACTATTTCCCACTTCACTTCAAATTTTTCCTTGAGTGTTGAATCTCTTGTGATCTTTTTGTTGCACCCATACTTCAACTCAATTCCATGCCTCTGTGAACCGTCAAACCTCACATCGTGAACTGCTTGGGTAGCTAATCCAACCATCGTTCCCAATCTATGAGAATGCACATCCTCATCCCCAAACTTCATCCTTTCTATCACATCTCTGTCTCTCTGTCCAACTCCAAAGACTAAGGAAAGTGTCCATTCTTGCCTCACTACTGCTTCCATCATCTGATCTCCGTCAAGGAGATACTACACAATTTATAAGTGCTTCACTTCAAACCTAGTTGTGTGTATGTACTCTTGACCCCCTTGCTATGTTGTTGTTCTCACCCAAGTCATGAACTATTTGAATGGTTAGTTCAACCATCACACTCCTTGAGACTACACACCCCCATGCAAAAAATGGTCACTTTCTTTCACAATTTGATCTATCTACACAATGATATTAGACAAAGGAAAGGTCGCCCCTCAACTTGTTGCACTATGAAGTCACCCCAAAACAAAATCTTCTGTGGCAACTTGACTCCATTGTCCTCCTCATGGCACAATTAACTAGTCTTTGCACCAAGAACTGCAAGTCTAGACTACATTTTCCTCACTATCTCATCACCTGACCATGTTGTTGTCTCTTTCTCTCTATGCCTTAGAATGGTTAGGATCCACCCTCAACCATGCTATCCAAAGAAAGAGAAACAACTATGTCCAAGTAACCTCTTCATATTGCAATCCTCTTGTTTGCACAATCGTCCAAATGTAGAAAAGTTCTCAACTCACCCTCCTTCTGTCAAGTCACCTCAATGCAACTCAACCTCTACGATGAGTGTGGCCAACATATCACACTCTTCAAATGTCTCAATGAATTATCTAAAGTACTCCAAGTAGAATGAGTCACCTCAAATAAATTTCATGGCTTAGACACGTTTGAACCAATACTCTGCCAACCTCATCTAGCAACCCTGGTCGGATATCTAGGTCATCGCAAAATCATCCAAAAGTCACCAAGGTGTTCTCTGCCTCACCCAATGTCCCATACCAAAGGTGAGAGAACCCCAACCAAGTCTACATTCTACCCATTCATTTTGACTGCCAATAATTCTTGGTCGACTTGTCTATTGACTTCATCCATCTCTTGGAATGAAACTACCTTGCAACTACTACAAGCATTCAAAATTTGGCATTGTCATTGCGACTATCAATTCATTGCATGACCCAACAAAAATGGATAAGGAATCAAACACTAGGTTGCCTCATCCATCCTATCAAACTCAGAACATACAGACTTCACTTCCCACTTCAATGCAATGACATATACAACACGCCTCATCAAAGCGTTAGGTAGCTTCCTCAAGACACCTCCATGGTTGCATCCAAATATTCCTAAGTCCACCACAAGAATCTCCCAAGTAGGTCGTCCAATATCTACTAACATTTGGCCAACCAAGGCATCCCAAACTTCTACAAGACTTCTTCAAATCTGCACCACTTGGTTCACCCTCAAGTCTATCAGTTTTCACCATAGAAATGGATTTCACTTGAACCACCAAGTCATCCAAATTCCCTTCAACTAACTCACAACAACACTTAGGAATGAAATAACTCAAAACGAACCATACCTTTCCAACAACATCATTCACTACAACCATGTTCTAATCATGTTGTCATGGGCCTGCCCTTGGCCAAGAAACTGAATCTCCAAGTGAACTCACCTCAACCAACATTCACAACTCCACAATCCTACAAGAACTTTGCAACAATACAAGGTTGAGTCCATCAGTCCACTTCATAAATCCATCTAAGTCCCAAATTTTGTATGCGACCGACCAAAATCATCACCAACATCTTCTCATCTCCGCACCTTGACTTCTTCTGCTTCAATACACCATGCATCCTCCTCTCAACTGTCAAGTCATACTATTTCTAACTAACATTTGTAACTCTATGAAGAATCACCTTGTCCAAAGGCTTTGGTATACTCATCCAACAACCCAACTCAACTCAACTGTTGTTCTCGACAATGCACAACACAAAGACGTCATGATGGAAAAATTCCCAACCAACTACATGTTGTGAATCTATTCTAAGTCACCTCGGGTCATCCAACACACTAAAGTGCTTCACTTTGATACAACCCAAAACTTCTCCCCTTATGTCATCGCTTCTACCATCACCCTCTGCATTTCCCTTATTTGATCACTTATGTAGTTAGATCTACAACAAGTATTGCAACAAATCTTGCATTCATTTTCCTTGCACACCTGCTCGGTTCACCCAATGAAATCTACATTTGTTCTCTCCAAAGTGTGCACAATGGGTTTGACACTGACTTCCATCATGAATTAAATAAACCATGTTTTCATGTGTGATCAACGCTACAACAAGTTCAATGACAATATTTGAAATGAGTTTTATAATCAACCACCCTGTCTAAGTGCTTTGTTTCATCACAAAAATTTTCTCTTGGTTTGTACAAGGTGTGTTCCTAGACAAACCTTCCCATCACATTCTCAAATGAACCTATGTTGTAATTTAGATGCAAAGTATATGATGAACAAGTTTGTTGCACCAAACCGTTCACCAAGTATGCAAACATTCCCACCGAATTGACTTCACAGCTACGCCCTATCCACTATCACCACTGCAATAGTAGAGCGTTATCCTTGCGAGGGACTCTCCAAGATGAATGGCTTAGAAGAATACTTCAAACTTCTCTGTTGCTAAGTCATATTCCTCTTTGTCTATAGATTCATCATCTTCATGAATTATGACATCATCTTCTTGCATTCTGACATCTTCCTTTTCATCCTCTTCCCAAATTCTGACATTTTCCTCTCTTCCTATAGATTCATCATGATCTTTCACTACTACAAATATTTTGAGTACGATCTCTGGGACCTGGTTTTCATTCACCTTCTCTTCTTATTTTTCATTTTTTCTCCAAAAATTCCTATAATTTAAATTAATGTTTTCCACCATAGGAAGTTATATCATGCTTGTTAACCTTAGAAAAAGCTCTTAAAATCACAAAAAAATAACTTATGCAAGGTAGGGATTGAGACTGAAAATGAAAAATGATCACCACTTCATTTATACTTATATGATTGGCTACTATGACCCCAATTATGAAATTCCACTGATTTTCTAAATCTAATGGCACTGGTTCGATTGAAATCTATGCACACTATCAAAATATATCCAATCTATGAAATTTGTAGCTGTCATGGGTATTTTGTTTAGTGAAATTCATATCTATGGATGGTTTCTTCAAATTCAATGCACTTTTTTTTATAAATCAACCTAAATAATGTTGTCCTATTTTTCTTAAAAAAAATATGCAAAAATAAAAGAAAGTCTCCCACTTTGTGCCAAAACATTCTCCTACTTCATGCCCAAGAAAGAGATCCGATACCACTTGTAATGTACTTAACCCAAAAACTTTAGATTAATCACACAAAATGTAGTGAAAAGCCTAAGAATAAATCAAAAAAGAGAGATAAAAATAAATAGATATGTTCACTTTCCTCTTCAAGGGGGCAACCTCCAAGAGCATTTCTCCAAATACAATAGAAATTATTGACATAACAACGCATAACCTTCTAGTCAATATATATCTATCCATAGGGAATATTAACCACCTATGGCCCCCTTGTAATTAGGAATGACCAACTAATTTGGGCCTTATTACTAAAAGGACCCTTTATTACAACGAGTGACTAATAACTAACTATTCCATGGGCCTTGTTCAATGAAGGCAGTCTCATCCATTAATAAAGTATATAAGTAAGGAGGTTAGGGTAGAAACCTAACATACACATGGATCTCAATATTGAAATGAGTAATAAATACATAGTAGGTGAAGGATTCCTAACTTACCATAATTCTACACTCTCCTACATCCATATATCTCTCATTCAAGGTCTGCAATTTACTGTTCACATAGTTGATTTGGTCAATTTATAAATTGATTCCTAGATAGAAGGAGGACTCAACATTGTTTCTTTCCATTGTGAGTACGATCTCTTGGACATATTTTGAGTGATTTTATTCTCATCATTATCTATTATGGGAGTGGCATGATCTTTGTATCCATATACTACTGATTTCCAAACGTTAAAACCTTGTGCTTGCACATATTTTTTCATCCTTCTACTCCAAAAGGCATAGTTCTGACCATCAAAATGTGGTATTCCATTCTTATATGAATTTTTTCTCTCCATGATATTCCTTCCAATGGTTATAATGTTTCTTGAAGCACCTAATCTGATTCCAATTGTTGGAATACTAAGAGGGGGGGTGAATCAATATGAGCACTTTTTTCCACTTTCAATCACAATATATAAACTTCAACTTTATCATAAGTATATCATTTATGATTGCATTAAATATATAATGAGCATATAACCATAAGAAATATCATCACAAAAAATAACCACATGCATAGTACACCATAATTTACGTGGAAAGCCAAATGGGAGAAAAACATGGAATGCTTTCTTATATATCAAAGATTACATTCATAGGAAGCAACAAATTCAAAATTTTCCATCACCAACTAGAATGGGGAGCCAATCACCTTTTTATAGGCTCCAACCTGAAGGAAGCTTCAACTCCCTAATTTACCAACGACAACTCCCCCCTAGTTTATAGGATCCAACCTGGAGGAAGCTCCAGCTAGTTCTATGGCTCCAACTAGAAGTAGGCTACGACCCCTTGACCTGTAGGTTCCAACTTGAAGGAATATCCAACTCCCTTTGTTCTTTGAAACCAACCAAAATGAGGCTACAACCCCCTTTCATTCCCCCACCATGCCACCCATAAATACAAGTGTAGAATCAACCTGTCACTACCACTGTCACTGTCATTGATCAACCTGTAACTGTCACATCAACCTGTCACTGTCAACCTATCACTGTCACATCAACCTATCATTTTCAACCTATCACTATCACATTAACTTGTCTATGCATCAACCATGTACCAAAACATGTACCATATCATGCATCAACCATGTACCAAAAATTGTACCATACCATGCATCAACCATGTACCAAAACTAGTACCATAACATGCATCAACCATGTACCAGGATATGTATCATAACATGCATAAATCATGTACCATAATATATTCCAAGTGTAGGTTATATAACATAAATGATGATCATCCAACCATATACCTTAATCATATACCAAAACCATGTACCATGTACCAAAGCATCAATTATTTACCAAATATGTACCATATCATCAATGATGTTCCTCAACCATGCACCAAACAATGTGCCTCATACATGTGCCACCAAATACCAAGTGTATACCTCAATCATGTACCAACATCACCAAGCATTCCTTAATCATGCACCAACACATCCAATGCATGTACCTAAAACATGTGCCATAACGTCATCAAGAAGTGCCTCAAGAATATACCAAACCAGATACCAAGATAGCCAATATATTCTCTAATAAAAGTACCATAACATCACCAAGGTGTACCTCAAGCATATGCCCAAATCTTCAACCATGCCTCAAGCATGTATCAATATACGACCCTCAAAAAACATGCAAAACATACCTTTAATCTTGTAGTAGACCTGATACACAAGATTATAGACTTGTAGCTCTTCCTTAGCATCAACAATTTGGTACTAGCATCCTCCCCAAATTTACCTTAGCCTCATGGGACAAAGACCAATCAAATAATGGGGCCCCGTGGGACTAGGGTCATACAACCTGTGGGGGTGCCTCTTGGGACACCAATAGTCTGACCGGTGGGGGTCAACCAAACTAGGGTTTTCTTAGAAAAACCCTCACACACTTATAATCTTGAAACTTTCACACTCCTTACTCTTTTGCTGCCTCAGATTCGTCAATAGATCACTTTCTCACATAAAATATATTTAGTTACTTGTGTGTGTGAATGTTCTTATGAGAGACTTCTTGAGGTGTATTTATACTTTTTCAAAGTAAATTCTCTCTGTAACTTTAGGGCTTCTTGTTATAATTGTTTTATGCTTAATTAAGACTTGTAACCTACTGTTGTAACTATTTAGGGGATTCTTAACCATTCTTCGAGGATTTCAAATTCATGACCTCATAAATCTTCAACTATGAGAAACCACATGACATACAACCTACAATTGGAAATGGGATGATGAGGAATAAACATCTATGAGTGTGTTACCTACATTTACATTATACTTCATGTCCTTATTCCTCAAACAACTTTGGGCTTCATGACCATACCTTTGGGGCTTCTCAAGCACTTATCCATATTTCAAGGGATTATTCTAGGTTTGACTAGGGTTGACATCAATTCTTGTACAGTTCAAATAGAGTTGACATCAATGACAACTAACTTTCCAGTAGAGGGGTGGGTCCATAGACAATAAATAAGAGAAGTGATATACAACGATGATCAAAGAAGTGAGAGGAGACCAATGGGATAAGTGAGAAATAAGGGTTCTAGGAATTGTATGAGTCCACAGGGTGAAAAAACAAAATTTAAAAATTAGAGGTATCACAATGATCAGGGCAAAAAGGGGAATCCAATGAGATTGGTCTCAAATAAGGGTGTGGGAAGGTAAAAAAAAGGCTAAAAATAATAGGTATCAAATTGATCAGGGAGAAAATAGGAATCTAATGATATAGGTCTCAAATAAGGGCATGGGAAGGTAAAAAAGGTTAAAAATGATAAGTATCAAAACTATTAGGGAAAAAAGATAGGTCTCAAATAAGGGTGTTGGAAGGCCCCATCTTCTTCTTTTTTTATTTTTCTCTTCTTTTCATTTTTTCTTTTCTTTTATTTTTTCTTCATTCCTGTGGAGTTATACTCTGATATGAATAATATTGTAGTGTCGAAATGCCCAAATTATTAACAGGAAAAAAACTGTAGTAATTTTGCAACCTGGATGTAGGAGGCAAGGTTTCACTGCAATAGATATTGCTTGTTCCTTTTCTGTTATGTTTTCATCCCAAGGTTTAGGGTTTTCAGGGTGCGTATAGAAAATAGTTTTCCATGTGTTATATCTCTTTTATATATGTGTGGAATATCTTAGGGAACCAACTAAGGAGGCTAGACCGTACCCTTAATCATACTACCTGATTACCTAGGTTCTAGAGAGTATCTTCACGAGTGTTGTTCTCAGTGTTACTATAGCAGTCAGGTGGACGATCAATTGATATATGGTTGGTTTCAGGATGCCTAGGGGGGATCCAAATATACCAGAGGTACTTGGAAGTGCAAGTTTGTATACAAGTGTTGTCTAATGCGCTACCACTCGAAGGGGTACCAAAAAGGGTTACAAGGGTGTCCAACAATGTGAGATTAAAAACCACTTGTATTTCCTGCATGTATGCTTCCTCGACCATAAATTATTGGGATGAATGACAAATCATTGTATTTTAAATACACTAGAACACATCTCTACCCTAGAAAAACAAATTAACCCACAATTCCTGCCAAAGAAAGTGCTATGATATCATTTGTTATGCACTTGCTATGTGATATTAAAAAGAAACATGAATATACTTGAAATTACCAATAAAACAAGAAAATATAGAAAATAAAACACCAAAATGATACCTTTATTGAAATGGGAGCAATGTCCACTACCTCTTCAAGGGGTGAACCTCGAGCAGATCAGTTCTCTATTACAATGGTTCGCAAGACAAAGGTTTCTCATACCTCCTACTCTTATTTATACTAATTATATCTTCTAAAGAACATTATGGATGAAGATATTTCTAGAATAAGAAGCTTCTATTAGGTCTTCTTACATTGACTTGTTCATATTTATTAGATAGGCATTATTAACTAATGTCAGCCTTTATTACATGGAAAATATATTATTCTATCTATGTGAGGGGTTAGGGAGGTTAGGTCCCTAACATTTGGACTAATAAAATATAACTTAAAGCCAGTTCCTAACTTATCATGAACTTGCTCCTGCACAAAATTTTATGAGGGAATTTTTAGATGCTAAAAGATATATGTAGTATTTAGACTCTGTACTCTAGTGTGTAGAAAATCAAAATTTAAGTCATGATTTAGTGAAACCATGTCAAAGTCCCTCGAAGCACAGAAGGTAATGTTAGACAGTTTTAGAATATCACTAATGGATTGTCCTATTATTTATATTAATGTCAAGATCATTTCCCTAACATATGTAAAGTATACCAATTTTAATACAAATATATCATTTAGTTACTTGCAAACAACCCAATTAAGATAACACCAATGAGATTGTAACTCACTTACATAAGGTGTATCATGTATACTCCATAGATGGTCTAGATACAATTGTTTTCTTGTTAAGTTGTTATAAGAGTAGGTAAGTATATTTCCATGAAATAACCATGATATCCTTTTTACTTATGAATGAATGATAAATTTGAATAAGAGAAGAATTGAAATAATTGTCAAAGGTAATTCATACCCTACCATAACCATCAAATTCTAATGCATCATTAACTAAGGAAAATCTGGATTTTAGAGCCATATCACAACTAATATTGTACCTAGAATATGATTTATCGGGGTGGAATTTAAAAACAAACACTATATTTCCTCATTAAAAAAAATCACCTTATGTTCTTCATTTACACAAGTAGCTATCTTGTTTGACAATATCAGAAAATTAAATTTACCATCAATATCATTCATAGCTTTATCAAAATTATTTATGAACTTGTATCTCAGGTTATTCATGTCAACTAAGTTCCATTATCTATACATTTTTTTATCTTCCACTAAAAGGGAAACATCATAAATTTAATTTTGAAATCAAGTTCATGAATAACTTTGCAAAAATATTACCAAAAAGTTTGAATATCAACCAACATGGCCAGACTTTTAAATTGGAGAAGAATTATGGTTTCTGGCTACTACCAAGTTTGCACATTCATAATTATAAAGGCCCACAATTTTGTCTAGTCATTCAAAAATTTCCAATTGCCACATGGAATATGAAACTTGGACCTCTCAATGACAAATGTTTACAAACTAATGACCCCCATATTCAAAATAATTACAAAACCTTGACTATCAATTGAGAAGCAAAAAACTGAATGCCTTCAACATCAACAATCTAAATTTAGTGCAACACTCTATCTCATGTGTATAATTCATTTTAAACTATTGAGAAGAGGGTTTGAAATTTATGGTGTAAAGATCAAATTGAGAAATTGGAAGTCTCGTGGAGAAAGAAATGATTAAAGTATGATGATTCCATGCAATGTATGCACTAAAGATTCCACTAAACTATATATGTATGCATATACATGAATGATCGGCAAACCATATAGATAAATTTATTGAATTCCAAATTCAAGGTGCAATGTAAATATAATTTTCTATCATTTAATGTTTAAATGCAAGAACACAAACATCACTAGACCCTTTTATTGGATGGTTTCATCCAAAAAATAAACAAGGAATATTGTACACCCAGAATGTAAGAACATCATGAAAATATACTCAACAATTCAAACATGAATCTAACACTGAGCTAGAGTATAAATATAACCTCACAACAACCAAGCATAGAGACCAATTATGGTCTGCAATTGTAATCAAATTTCATATTTTATCCTATCATATTGTCCCAAAAGAAAGAGAATTTGACTCATTCATAATTTTTGGTAAAACCTAAATGCCTCACAATAGGAGAAGCATGAAACTCAAAGAGCACCTTGGATTTTAGGGTCGACTGTTTTCTTAAATATAGGTGACCTTTATAGTGAAACTCTTCATTGTGCCAAGACTACCCAGGAGAAGCTTAGGGATCCTGTTGCAGTTTTTGAATGAGGTTGGATATTTTGGGGTCATGCAACCATTCCTGGTTAACATCCTGAAGCCAATGGGAGACAATGAATGAGAGGGAGAAGAGGGACCCTTCTTCTTCATATTTTCTGGAAATAACATCAACCACCACATTTTCTTTTCCATTTTTGTAAATGATCTCATAATCATATCCAAATAGATTGGTCACCAATTTTTGTTTCTCTAGAGATGAAATGCATTGTTCCAAGAAGTAATTGAGGCTATGATGGTCCATTTTAATTTGAAAGTGTTGTCCCAATATACAAGGGTGCCATAGATCCACTGCATGAAAAATATCCATCATTTGTTTTTCATATATCGATTGGCCCAGATGTTGATCTAAATTTTTTTTTCTGGTGAAAGAAAAAGGACATCCATCTTGCATGAGAATTGCCCTGATTCCTCTCCCCGATGCATCACATTCCAAAACAAAGGTGTTGTAGGAAAATCTCCCTGCGGATAGCTAGAGCACCTCTAGAGCTTGACCTTAACCCTAGACAAAAAAGTGCTTATCATGGACATTGACTTCCTTTCAAATCTATCTAAACTAACACATGAGAAGGAAGGATTACAAAAGTACCTTTTTATCGATGTTTGTCCCTGCACACTCCGAGTTGCGCTCCAATCCTTTGCTCCTCGCTGATTTCTGTGGACAAAACAAGATACAACCGCTTCCTACTCTATTGATGTTAGCTTGAAAATAGGTCTATCAACTAGTGATAAGTTCATGTGGCATTAAACACAAACTAGAAAGAAACAGGCCAAGCGTGTCATATTGATGAGAATAACGACAACAGTACTTACAATCGTAGATGCGAATGCGACGGCTTCGTCGAGTCCTCTTCGTCTAACCCTTTCATGAAAGTTCCGCAATCTGGATAACAACAGCTTCACTAATCACTCTCCTTTGGCTGACTGTAAGTTTCCTCGAAGATCATAAGTTTCATAACTTCAGTTCTTCCCCCTTTCCACCATCATAGAGCTTGCTTATATAGGTTAAGAGGAGCCTAACCTCTTGAGTTATGTTTAGAACAAGTTGAGAACCTCCTCCCTAGATCAGGGATCTCTTGATAAAACCAAGAATTTTAGCACAATTTCCTCCTAATCTCGAAAGATCCTTCCCTTATTCTCCTCAACGGGCTAACAACTGACCCAGATTAGGGAACGCTCCTTCAAAAGGGGCATTAGAGCGCTAGAACGCTCCCAGAAAATCTCAAGGGGAGTGCCAGCGCTTCAAAAGTGGGCAGCAATCCTTCAGAGGGGTGAGGAAGCATTATAACGCTCTCTGAAGCCTTATAGGGGAGCGCCAACGCTCCTAAGGCTATTTCAGGGGAGTGTTCATCCTCAAAACCCTTGATTAAAAGCCCTTTTCAGGTGTTAAGAGTTATTTTACTCCAATGAACAAGTTCTCCTCCTTCAAATCATTCATGTGAGATATTATAAGTGCCTCCTTAGTGTCGTCGTCATGACAACATGTCTGAACATCATTTGTGACACTAGTGACCAACTTGCGACACTTGCGAAAGTTGTAGGGAAGATGCGACACTTATGACGACCGAGAGGGATATGCGACACTTATCCAGCTGAGAAATTTTGACGTGTAACAGAATGCCCCCCAAAGTATGAAGTTAGAAGATGCCAACTGATAACTAAAAAAATTTGTAGATTATCAAGCAAGGGTATAGAATCAGAGAACCTAACGGAAGCTGCACACAAACATCCAACAAATATCATGACATATTTCAAAACCCAAGGCAGGCATACCTATGCTTGGGTGATCAAGACTTGGTAGGACATGGCTGCCATAAAATACACTGTGGATCCATAATCGTATTGATAAGAAAGGTATAGCCACCAAAGATACAATGTGGATCTATACTCTAATGACATGAACTGATCGTAGCCATGAAGAATACACAGTGGATCTACGAAATGACAAGACATAGCCACGACCAATACAAAGTGGATCTATGTAACAGTGTATGTGTCATTGGTCAATAGAAACTCCATCGCAACCTAGGCAAAGCATATGTCAAGAGTTTAAGCTCCTCTTAACCTATATAAGCAAGCTCTATGATGGTGGAGAGGGGGAAGAACTGAATTTATGAAACTTATTATCTTGGAGGAAACTTACAGTCAACCAAAGGAGAGTGATCAGTGAAGCTGCTGTTATCCAGATTGTGGAACTTTCAGGCAAGGGTTAGACGAAGAGGACTCGACAAAGCTGTCACATTCGCATCTACGATGGTAAGTACTGTTGTCGTTATTCTCATCAATATGACACGCTTGGCCTGTTTCTTTCTAGTTTGTGTTTAATTCCACATGAACTTATCACTAGTTGATAGACCTATTTTCAAGCTAACATCAATAGAGTAGGAAGCGGTTGTATCTTGTTTTGTCCACAGAACTCAGCAAGGAGCAAAGGATTGGAGCGCAACTCAGAGCGTGCAGGGACAAACGTCGATAAAAAGGTACTTCTGTCATCCTTCCTTCTCGTGTGTTAGTTTAGATAGATTTGAAAGGAAGTCAGTGTCCATGATAAGCACTTTTATGTGTAGGGTTAAGGTCAACCTCTAGAGGTGGTCTACCTGTCCGCAGGGAGATTTTCCTACAACAGAAACTGGCGACTCCACTGGGGAGATAGCCTCAAATCGAAACCTATTGTTTGGATTTTTCTCCTCATTGACCTTGTTCTATCCCTTGATTTTTTCATACCTGGTTCATTCCTCTTTTGATTGGTTTCATGAGCTAATTGTCTCCTTACTTTATCACACTCATCATACTTGTCAAGTTTGAATCCCAATTTTTCGAATTTTTTGACATTTTTAGGATTTTTAGACCCTGGAGCCCCTGTCCTAGTGTTCACATAGCGCCAGTGCTCCCCCATACCTATACACAGAGCACTACAATGCTCCTTGTCCTTCGCAACAGAGCGCCAACCTCTTTTTGGCCAGAAAACCCTCCAGAACTTCCTTGTTTAGGGTTTGCCTCTGTGTGTCTTCTGCTGAGTGATCTAGTGAGTCAATTTTTCTTCCTTACCAGCCTTGACATATGTCTTTTTGAAGAATAAACATCTCATTAATTGGGTCTTGTAGATTTCTTCACCATTTTCATTGATTTTTTCCCTGATTGAGTGAAATTTGAAATCCATGCATTGCTTTTCTTTTCTCTTCAGTTGAGTAAAAACCCTGGTGAAGGTCATCAAAGGCCTACAGACCTCCTTGTCTTGATTTCGGTCAAGGTCATTTGTTCTTCAACTTTTGCTTTTGGGTGTGAAGTTCACTTTTCTCTTTGATTGTTTCTTTTCATTTGTTTTTCGTTTGGATTCTTACGAAAGGGTGTATTGTTTGTGTGATTTTTGCTTGTGCTAGTTTGGTTTTCATCCATACCAAGAAGATAATTAGAAAAATGAGCATTGTGTTGTATTGATCATTACTCATACGCAAACAATAAAAAGGGAAAAAGCATCTGCATGATTGATTGTGCATATCAGAAGGTATCTTAAAAGTTTTTGCATTACATCAGGATTTGATAGAGAAAAGAATTGTTTGAGGGCATCCTTTTTTGTGCTTGTTAGTGAAATAATTCTCTCTCTCCCTTAGCTAGATGTTCATCGAAAGAAAATGACTGGTTACCATATTTGATGCATTCTTTGGGTCTGAGTCATAAGTCCATTCGTTTCACTTCCATGCACCCCTTTGCGTAAAGAACAACCATTAAAATCAATGCTAATTAAAAGTTATCTAGAACTTTTTCTTTTCTAGGATCCTCCACCAACAGTAGAATAGGATTAGTACTTTGGATTAGGGCTGTGAGCATAACTCTCCAAAGTTTCTAAAACAAACAGTAGCATCCTGAGTTAGGGAGATTCAAATCCAGTTATCGTATAAGTCTGCCTGGGAAACCCCTCTCACACAGGGGTTACGCACGAGGTTGCATTCGGGTAAGCTACGGGGACTAACCCTCCATGGTTTAACTGATTGTGGTGGTTAGATCGTATTATGGGGATCACTTCGAGGTAAATCCACAATTACTGCATGGAAGCCTTTTAGTTGGTTTCGGGCTTGATACCCTGCCCGTACGTTCGGATCGAACTGTCGACTGTTCCCGCCCAGGGGCTGACTACGAATTGGTAACCTTAGTGGCCATAATATTTAGGTTCATACACAAGGTGAACGGTGACGGGAAATCTCACTGTACCTGGAGCAGACATTGGTCAAACTCACTCGGGCTCCTTGGAGGGTAAATCCACAATTACTGCGTGGAATCTTGCACCAAGGCATAAGTCTATTAAGCAGGTCGCCATTGTAACTATTCCACCCTATCCCCGCCCCTTCTGGACTTGATCACGTGATGTTGGATTTCATCACCAACTAGTACGATCATCAAAAGAAGGTCATGTTTGCTTGGTTGTGATTCTTAGTTTTTTTAGCATGTGTTGTTTCTTTTTGTTAGTTGGCCATAGATTTCTTTCGACGACTCTTCTCCACCAATATCGACCCTCCACGCCGCTCGCGGAGGCTACAGGGACTTCCTCCAGAGAATATGGAAGGAAACACCCCTTTACCCCCTCATTCTACCAAGGAATCTCCTCAACAGAGTGAGGTTCATAATGCTACAATTTCCCAGGAAGAAGTTCCCATCCCCCTGGAGAATTTTAGAATTGTCTCAGAATCTTCGGAATCTTATCGCATTTCGGAGGGATACAAATGACAAATCCTCCACCTGAATTCCGCTGGAGAATTTGTTGTCATCAACCCTTCTGACATGTCATCCAGGTCTGCTAAGAATCCTCTAGCCAGTGACCCTTTTTCGACTATGGACATTGTTCGAAGTCCACCATGCTTGGTGCGAGACCTCTATGGAACAGGAGAAGGTGCCGATGCATCCTTTTCCTATACTATACCCACAAATCATTTCATCGGTACCACCACTTTTACAGCCACACCAACCGTTGGTCCAAACATACCATCCGTTGGCCCAAGGCCTACTATTCCCCTCCAGACAGCCCATTCAACAATGACCCCACACATTCTAACTATTCCTGTCGGTAATGCGGTAGTTAATCAAGCCCCGATTGGCACACCTATAACACCAAGACCTACACGCCCTTTTGGATTTAGGGCATTGAATGCTTCTACTACCACCACTGCCCAAACCACTACTCAGACTATACTGAGAAGTTCCATACCTATCCAACAACCCGGAGGGACTGGTCTTGGTGGTCCTAACCCGATCGGCAACATCGGTCAGTCATTGGCATCTAGTTTTCAGATCCCGGGAACTCTACCTCAAACTGGGGGGCATCCTCCCTTCGGAGGAAAAATTCCATTCGGAGGGAACCCTAATGCTGGGGGGCATCCTCCTACTGGAGGACAAATTCCATTTGGGGGGCACCCTCATGCTGGGGGGCAACCTCAATCCAGAGTACACCATCAACCACAAGGACAAAATTTGTCCACCGCACCTAATTCGTGGAGCGTCCCCTTTCAAGGAAACCCACATGCCTCCACAAGAAAAAATGTGCAGACTTCGCAACAACCCCCTTATGGACAAATGCCAAACCCACCCTATAATCCACAAAACCCATCCGATTATCCTCCGCTCACAAATACTTCTCAAAACATCTCGAATCCTATGTACCTTGGTCAAAACCAACCTCACATGATAGGGCCCACGATTTATAATTATCCACATAACCCAGTATTGGGCCCCACTGGTGTCCCTTTGCCACACCAACATTACCCACAAGTTAACCGACAACTACCTTTTCTAGCCACTCTGTACCTTCCAGACTTGTCTCGGTTAACGAATGATCCCATTTATCGTTCTCTGGTTTGGCCAGCCATTCCAGCTAAACTTCCTTCTGATATCCCAAAATTTGATGGAAAGCCCGGAGAAGACCCAAATAACCATGTGATGACTTTCCATTTGTGGTGCTCATCCAACTCCCTGATGGACGATTCGATTTGGTTGCGTCTTTTCCAACGAACACTTACAGGTTCCGCAGCGAAATGGTATATTGAATTACCACGTGCATCCTTTCACGATTTCAACTCCCTTGCCATGTCCTTCCTCACACACTTCAAAATACCCATTCGATACGAGACGAGTATTGAACTATTAACCTCTCTTCATCAGACAACTTCCATACATATCTCCGATCATATCCATGAATGGAGACGACGACGAAGGCTAATCAAAGCGTTCATTCCTGACCAATTGTTAGCGGAATGGTTCACGAAATCTCTATTACCGCAGATCGTGCATGATGTTTCCATGGGTGGCGTAGTCACTGAGGAAGAAGCCATCGCCCGGGCTCAGTACTTGGACCTAGTTTATTCACAATCTGGTACTCTATATGAGTTGATACCGAATGTTACCCGTGCCACTAACGATCCATCCAAACCATCGATTGCTTTGCATGAAGATGGAGTTATTGGCTTCGTCAAAACTCAATCTACTACCCAGTCTACTGAGACAATCCAACGGCCCGCTTCCATGGCTGCCCGCAGTTCGACTGCACCCTCTTCTACCCCACCTCAAACTCAGGTCTCTGATGTGAATGCGGTCCAATCAACCCCTTCACAATAGCTTGGAGGCAAGAAGAAAGCGAGAAACAAACCAAATAAGAACAAAAACAATGAGCAACCCAATACCCAACCACAAATCCCTGCTGCCGGAAAACAACCACAATGAAAACTGAAATTCCCATGTATCATTTGTGGTGATGATCACTACGCTCGAGACTGCCCGCATCGCGATGAAGTGGCCAAACTTTTCAAGGGAAATTCACAACCCGCTGTGCTCACTCAGGCTTTTCCGCAGCAACAATCCTTGGTTGCACAAACCCCCACGCCGGGGGGCAGTTCCAACCAACCCCATGATGAGGCCTCGATAAGTGCCCACATTTACATGTTTAACAGAGTTAATCTAACAACTCGCTCTGCGACATACGACATGCCAGTTAAACCTGACAAGCCGAAGATCGCTAACGGTTTTATGTCATACCCGTTACCATCTTCCACCAATCCTCCATCTGTTAGCCCTCCATCCGGGCCACTCAGATTGAGAAACTTTCTTTTGACTCTATCTTACGCCCTCCTAAGAGCACCATCTAGAAATCCACATTCAATCCTAATTCACGGGCCACCCAAAACTACAATATCGTAGAAGATTTGGCCCAAGCCCCATGTGCCATGTCTGCCTTGGAAGTTCTCCAACATTGTCCCAACCAACGTAGAACGCTCTTAGCCGCTATTGGCTCTTTTGATCCCGATTCATCGAACTACCTCACGTTTAACCTAGACAATCATCAACCGCGACTCTCCCACCAACTAGCTTTCCAAATCGATGTGGTTGTTCACAATCAACAAATCCATCAGACTATCCTGGATGAGGGAGCCTCCACCTGTGTCATGTCTCTAGCCTGTTGGAAAGGTTTGAAATCACCCACCCTTAACAAATCCGCTACCATGTTATGCGCCTTTGATGGACAAGGTTTTCACCCTCATGGATTATTACAATCCTTAGTCATTCAGTTGGGCGGAAAAACTGTTACTGTTGACGTTGAGGTGGTCGATGCTCCCCTCGATTACAACCTACTACTTGGAAGAAGTTGGTTCTACGCGATGACTGTCATCGCCTCGTCGATGTTTCGATGTGTACAATTCCCTCATCAAGGCAAAATTGTTACCATCAATCATCTTGATTTCTGCACACCCGACGCTCGCATCCCTGCTACCAACAATATTCCTTTCCTGGGAGACCACCCGGTTACGTATGAAAGCATTGGTGTTGGCTTATTGAAATATTCTAGCCTCATGGGTACCTTCCCTACACCACTTCCACCTACTGCGCATCATATTGTCGTCGTCAATATGATCTCGAATTTGCCTTATCAATCCTTGGAATCATCTGACCCCTGGATTGTGCCTAGTCCTTTGGAATTCGATGCGCTCAGTGACACAATGCCATTGAGCACAGCCGAGGCCGCATACGTAGATATTCAATCTGCCTCTCCCTCATCGAATGATTCACATTCGTTGGCACCCGATACTTATTTGGTGCCCTCTTAGTTAGATTCCCTATCATCTGCCGTCGATTACATTTCCCACATTTTTCCTTCAGACGAATCTATCATGGAAATGCTTAGCCTTGACGATCTACCCTGGGATGACAACCACCATCAATCCTCTTTTCTTCCATCGTTGGAGTAAATCCAAGACATAAAATCTGTCTTCCCTCCCGATGTTACCAAAGCTCCGCAATCTCCTATCCTCACGACAGATACTCTCTCTGAGGGGAACATGGGTAACATCTCTACTACTGTCATGATCGACATTTCAATCAAAGAAGGTGTCGTGGAAAACATCAACCTTGGTGCTAATTGCACACCCGACGAAGTGGTCTCTTATATCGCTTTATTCAAGGAATTCCGCGATGTCTTTGCATGGAGTTATGAGCAAATCCAAGGATCGATCCTTCGATCGTCATACACGAAATCAAAACCTACCCTGACGCGAAACCGGTTCGTCAAAAGCTTCACCCAGTTCATCCCAAGAAAGTTGCAGCGATTAAGGCAGAAGTTGAAAAACTTCTAAAATATGGCTTTATCTATCCCATCCCTTTAACCGAATGGGTCTCCAACCTCATTTCGGTCGCCAAGAAACAAGGGACCATTCGTGTTTGCGTTGACTATCGAGACCTCAACAAAGCTTGTCCTAAAGACAACTACCCTACGCCCTTCATCGACCAAATCATCGATAACTGCGCGGGAAGTGTAATTTTGTCTTTCATGGATGGATTTTCTGGATATAACCAGATTGAAATCTTGCCCACAGATCAACACAAGACAGCCTTCATCTTCCCTTGGGGAACCTTTGCCTACCGAAAGCTACCTTTTGGCCTTAAAAATGCTGGAGCCACTTTCCAGCGAGCCATGTCGTATGATTTTCATGACATCAAACATATCGCAGAACCGTATCTTGATGATTTACCCGCACATTCGTTAAACCGATCCGATCACATTGATCACTTAAGCGTGATTTTTCTGCGATGTAGGTTCTACCGTATTCGTCTGAACCCACACAAATGCATCTTCGCTGTCGAATCTGGTCGACTCCTCGGTTTCATTGTCTCCAAATATGGGATTAGGGTGGACCCCTTAAAGATCAAGGCCATCTTAGCCTTACCCCCACCCACCAATTTAACCCAACTCCAAAGTTTGCAAAGCAAAGCAAAATTTCTTCGTCGTTTCATCTGCAATTATGCCGAGATCACTAAAGGATTTATGCGGTTACTGCAAAAGAATGTCCCTTTCATCTGGGATGACGGAGCTCAATGGTCATTTGATGCTCTCAAGCACGCTTTGACCCATGCACCTTTGTTACACCCACCCGAATATACAAAGGATTATATCCTTTACTTGGCCGCTTCTACTTCCACCATCGCAATGGTGTTAGTCCAAGAAGACTCCAATGATGAAGAAAATGTGATTTACTATCTAAGCAAGAGTTTATCTGGACCCGAACTTAGATATTCACATGTTGAGAAACTGGCTATGGCAGCTTTCATCGTTGTCCAAAGGTTCCGCCACTACATCTTATTACGCACCACCACGGTAATCGCAGACTCCAACCCCATGTACCATGTCCTGACACATCAAGTACTTGGGGGAAAATATTCGAAATGGATCGTTATTCTTCAAGAATTCGATCTTGAGTTTACGAAGGCGAAAGCCAAGAAATCCTTGGTGTTTGCCGAGCTCATATGTGCTTTTCCTCGTGCCTATGAAAACATCGAACCTAGATATTCTCTACCCGATGAATCTCTCTTTCTCATCAGCACCTCTGATCCTTAGTACGAAGACATTCTCCTCTACCTTCAAACACAACGTTTTTAGCCCAACATCTCTCATGAAGAGCGACAATGATCCGGATTATTTTCGGCACGAAATGAGAGCGGAGATATAATAAGGAAATGCACAGAGATATC
>JZKD02S1674325.1:693520-722408 GCA_000966675.3 Picea glauca | reverse complement strand
CCCGATTTATCACATGGTGATCTTTGACTTTCCAATATCTCATCCAAGATTCGTGAGCTATTCAAGAATTTGTTTGACTTTTCTACCTTCTTTCTAAGGTCAACAATTTCAGCTTATAACTTACAACATGACTCTTCCTTTTCATTTATTTTATTCTTCAATAGTTCTTCTATTCTTTTGGCTTCTTCAATTTGGATCTTGAGATGGAAAATGGTTTCAAAACTTTTGCTAATCTCATCATCTACATTCATATCTTATTTTCCATTCTTTAGTCTTGTGATATCTTCTTCCTTTTCTTCTAATTTGGTCTTATTGCTCTCTTGATGTTCCTTGATCATTTCCTTTAGTTTCAAGATGTGCCTTAGAATTCTCCTAAGAAACTTCTTAGTGTTATCCGAAATATAGTTATAGTCTATATAATAATGATCACTTCTATATCTATATAAACCCTCTTCAACTTCCTTTTGAAGTTTTAATAGATTTTCTTCTATTATTTTCAAGGGATAAATACCATCAAACTTTACACAAACTGTTTCTACATCTTCTTCTTCACTTGTAGAGAAAAATTCATCATCATCATTGTAATCAAGGGTTTTTGAGAGTTCTTTACCTTCATTTGAAATATCTTCATGATCTTCCTTTTTGCCAACATCAACACATAATTATTTGCCTTCATTTGAAATGTCTTCAAGATCTTCCTTTGTTCTATCATCACTTGATTCTTTATCTTCACTTGAAATTTTTTCAAAATCACATTTAGAAACAATGCATTCAAGAGTTTTTGGAGATTCTTTACCTTTAGTGATCTTGATGGAGTGATTTTCAATATCTTATTTCTCCTTCTTTCTTTGATAGGTTTCCTCTAGATTTAGCCATAGATCCTTGGCGGAAGTGCATTGTCCCATGCTCTCTTTGATAGGTCTTGAGAGTCCACTAAGAATGGTCTTGATAGCCAATGCATAATTCTTCTTTCCTTCCCTTTGAGTTTCAAACTTTGACTTGTTCTTCAACGGAACTGATCCACGAATGGATGCCTTCCAAATAGATACTCCCATTGTCTTCAAATACACTCTCATCTCTATTCTCCAAGTAGAATAGTTTTCCTAATCAAGGATTGGAACTTCATCATCCATTTGTGTGTCTATGGATCTCCTTCAAGCTTGTTAAGGCTTGTAGTGAAGGTCTACTCTGATACCAATTGTTGGACACACCTACCACACTATGTGGGGCTATTTTTCTTAAAACTTCCCTCTTTACAAAACTCCTTAGTTAACATTCAACATTTATTCATTACCCATTGCTATCATTTATAACTAGTTATATGTAAACATATATTAGCAATATATCATCAACAATTCATCACCACAAGGAACACAAAGAACACAAGATGTATGTACAATTTTTCTTTTTATTATGGACAACAATCCAAGGTTTATCAACAACAACTGAATAGAGTACAACTCTACCAGAGTGTTGGCTCTATTATGCAAGACTCAACTTACATACTCAGCACCAAAAAACAATCCTTAACAGATATCAATCTGCCAACAGGTACGTGACCTTTCAATAGTGCATCCCGCGTATGCACACGACCAATGTATAATGTAACATGTGTATGCTTCTCAGCAACTAGGTTTTTTCTTTTCTTCACATGCTCAGATCCTCTGTAACCTACAATCACTTTCTCTTCTATCTTCCACTATTCAAACTGACCCACAACCAGTCACAACACATCCAAGTTCTCCAATAGCTTGTTCATGATCCTCAAAAAATCAATATGAATTTTATCTCAATCATGTATAGACAACTAGTAAACCATAGCAATCATGTCACCACTCAATCAAAAGAGTACTACTCACTCCATCAACCAAATAAACCAAAATGAACCACATCATAGAATCCATACCAAGTATTCCCTAAGAATTCACACCACATCAAGCAATAGTATCCATCAAGACAATAATGTAACCATACGAGTGTCTCAGTGATGGATCTGAGGCCATAGGATGTAGATATGGAACCTACCTCATCATCCAAGAGCTTGGCACCAACTCAAACACAAGTTTTTACCATTTTGTCCACCATACACAACTTGTCTTTAGACAGCCCGTGTATACCTTAATGTATACGCACCCTAAGCACAGACAATCCACATATACCTCATAAACTAGGGTTTCTGAAGTTCCGAGAATTTTTTGGTCAAGATCACCGACATTGCCGAAACTTTGATGTGTCCATGAAATCTTCCTCTTGCTCTCTTCCTCAGAATAGATATTCAATCATGCTCAAGAGATCCACACCAATAATAAGCTCTCCCTCAATACTCCAAAACGTAATCTCTCAAGAAGCTCTCCATTGATCCAAAAAAAGGATGATCACTAGATGTTTATTTTACAAGAGATCCTAGCTTCTTATTTATACTTTCATCCTCTAGGTCACTTAACCCATTTCTAGGTCACTCAACCTATTTTCCTTATTTTAGGGTTAGCCACTTTCCATAACTAGAAATTTCTCCAATATTTTATCATTTAAATATTCATTCTTGATTTTGTCACTTCTCTTTATTATTTAAATAATCCACCTTGACTTTGTCAGTTTGATTTTATCATTTAAATAACGATTTCTTCTTTTAGGTCACTTTGACTTCTTTGACCTTCGAGGCTTCAAGTCTTCATATGGGGGTCCTCCAACTTCATAAGGCCATAAATCTCAAACCGTGAGGAGTTATGTGACATTCCACATTCCACCGGAAAGGGCATGACAAGCACTATCCATCTAGGATAGTTTCACCAACAACTTCATGGATATTCATCTCATTATTCCACATAAAAGCATGGGTCCTCCAAGCATTCTTCTAGGATAACTCAATCCGCAAAGCGTCTTCCCGTGAGGGCTTTCACCATAAGAGGACCACTTTGGAGTTCATCCATTTGTGCACCTTATCAATCATGATAAGACAATAATAAGTCATCTTTTCATCAAACAAACTATGCATCATCATGTATCAATGACAACTCATTTATCCATCTTCCTCTATGCATCATATCAATGATCCATCTTTATCAATTGGTTTCCACTTTGACATATATCATTATCATCAAGGATAATTCATTTACTTTGTTCATCAATCATCAATCAATCAATCCTATCAAACAATCCATCACTTGACATCAATCAATGACATCAATCAATCATTTGAAATCAATCAATCAAACCATTGGCATCGATGACAACATGATCCATCCACTATCACATCAACATGTCCATGCATCAACCATGGACCAAAACCTGTACCATAACATGCTCTAACCATGTACCAAAAATTAGACCATACCATGCATCAACCGTGTAACAAAACCAACACCATACCATGCATCAACCATGTACTAAGATATGTATGTACCATAACACGCATCAATCATGTACCATAAGAAATTCCAAGTGTAGGTACTATAACATCAATCATGAGTAACCACCCATATACCTTAATCATATACCAAAACCATCTACCATGTACCAAATCATCAACTATTTACCAAATATGTACCATATCATCAATGATGTGCCTCAACCATCCTCCAAAATGTGCCTCATACATGTGCCACCAAATACCAATTGCATACCTCAACCATGTACCAACATCACCAAACATCCATTAAGAATGTACCAATACATCCAATGCAAGTACATCAAACATGTGCCATAATCTAATCAAGAAGTTCCTCCCCAAGAAACTGGTACTAGAATCCTCCCCAAATTTACCTTAGCCTCGTGGGACAAAGACCTGTCAAATAGTGTTGGGTATTTGTTATATTTTTTGCATGTGTGTGTGTCAGTGCGTCAGGTTCAAAAACTGCGTTTGGCGATCCCTCTAGTAGTTCTCCTTGTGTCATGTGCATCGGGAACTTCCTAGGGGGATCCCAGGGCCCCCCCTGGTTACACACACCCAAAATGTTTTTTTTAGGCGTTTTTTTCTATTTTTAGCGGATTTTGCTATTTTGAGCGGTTTTCTAAATTAATCCTGGATTAAGCAATTAGGGTTTTGGTATCTACAGAATACCTAAAAACATTGTATATATTGTATGGTGAATGATGAAATTTGATATAATGAATATAAGAAATGTTTTCCCCGATTGAGGGTTTCCAGTATAAATCTCTGTGTACTATGTGAATGAGCCATTGATTAATTTTTGTTTTGCTTAAGAATCTATATGCATTTCTTTACTTCACAGGTTTAAAACTTACATGTGGTATCAAAGCTATTTTTTGGCTTCAAAGGGATGCCTTTATTGTTGAGTGTTTGGTTCGATGTTGATAGATCAAGTTTATCTTGGGTCTATGATAAACCTGGGTTTATTGGGAGCTTTTGTAGTGTAGATTTGAGTATAGAAAGAGGAATGGTGAGCTCATCTATAATTGAGATCAAGAATTTCAATGGTAAAAAAATTGAGCTATGAAAGCTCAAGATGGAGGACCTTCTTGTAGACAAAGAACAATGGATCGTTGTGGATCCTGGTACACAGGCTACTAGTACACTGTCTACTAGCACACAGGCTACTGGTACACAAACTACTAGTACACCACCTACTGGTATGTCGAAGGAAGATTGGAGGAAGTTGGACAGAAGAGCAAGGAGTACTATTCGACTCTGCCTAGCATATTCAGTGTTGTTGAATGTCTCGAGAGAATCTACAACCAAGGAACTATGGGATAAGTTGGGGAATTTGTATCAATCAAAGTCCCTGATAAACAAGTTGTTTCTTTGAAAGAAGTTGTATCATCTTAGGATGGAAGATGGATATTCTATGACAGAACATCTAAATGCATTTAATACTCTCGTAATTCAACTTGTCTCTGTTAATATTACAATTACAAAAGAAGATAAGTGTATTAATTTTTTATGTTCTTTGCCAGACTCTTGGGATAATCTGGTTGTAGCAATTGGTAGTACCACTCAATCTACATTGAATTATGAGGATGTAGTTTCATCCTTGTTATCTGAAGAGATGAGGTGGAAAAGCATGGATAGTCGTAACACAGATTCCTTATTTGTAAGAGGTCATACCCAAGACAAGAATCCTGGTAAGCCTTCGGGGGGGAGATCTAAATCTACAGGTATATCTAAGTCTCCAGGAAAATCTTTGAGGAAATGTTGGAAGTGTGGTAAAATAGGGAATTATAAGAAATATTGCAAGTCTAAGAAGGTTGAAAAACCAAAGGGATCTGATAGTACCTCTTCCACAGAGGAAAAAACCTCCACTGAATAAGGAGGTGATGTTTACCTGGAATCTACATGTACACATGCAGACCGTGATGTATGTTTGATTGACTCAAGTGTGTCATACCATATGATGCCTCACATGGAGTGGTTCTCTGAATATGAAAAATACGATGGTGGTGATGTATTCCTAGGAGATGAATCGACAGCCAAAATCATGGGACATGGAAGGGTTAAGTTGTTGCTAAAGGATGGAAGTATTAGAACTCTCCCTGGGGTTCTGCACATTCCAAAACTTGACATGATCCTAATATCTGTAAGAAATTTGGATGATCCAGGAGTGGATACTGTATTCGAAAAGAACACTTGCAAGATGGTACGAGTAGAAATGGTGTTGATAAGGGGAGTTTGGTGTGGAACTCTGTACAATTTGTTGAGAAGAACTTATACTAATGGGTGTAACAATTTTTTTTTCCTTGAGCATACAAATACAGAAAACAAGACCAATATCGTCCTTGAAAAGAATACCATGCTGTGGCATCAAAGACTGAGGCATATTGGAGAAAATGGCCTTTGAACACTACACGGTAAAGGCATGGTTGAAGGTATGTCTAATTGCACTCTGGATTTTGATTTCTGTGAACATTGCATATATGGTAAACATAATCAAGCAAGATTCCCATATGGTGCTACAAGAGCAAAGGGGATCTTGGAGTTGATACATAGTGATGTGTTTGGACCTATGCATGTTCCCTCACTAGGTAAGTCTGTGTATTATGTTTCATTCATAGATGATTTCTCAAGGAAAACATGGATTTATTTTCTTAGAAAGAAATCTGAGGTATTTGATAAATGTAAAGATTTTAAGGCTCTGGTAGAAAATCAGACAGAGAAGAAAATAAAGGTATTGAGAATAGATAATGGTGGAGAATTTTGCGGAAATGAATTCGAAGAATTCCGTAAGAAGTGTGGTATATCAAGGAAGAAGACTACTCCATACACTCCTTAACATAATGGAGTTGCAGAAAGGATGAACAAGACACTAATGGAAAAATCAAGGAGCATGCTCAGCGGTGCCGAGTTAGGAAAAGAATTCTGGGTAGAGGCAATGGGTACAACATGTTACCTGCTCAATCAATCACCTTCATCAGTGTTGGATGAAAAAACTCCACATGATGTATGGATTGAAAAGAAACCCTCTCTTCAACATCTTAGAGTGTTTGGTTGTGATGCTTGTGTACATGTTCCAAAGGAAAATAGGATTAAGTTGGATAAAAAAGATGAAAAGTGTATCTTTATTGGATATAAAGATGGTGTGAAAGGTTATAAGCTTTGGAACCCAGAAACTAAGAAGATTGTTTACAGTCGAGATGTTATTTTTAGAGAGGTAAAAGATGCATCCAAACAGGAATTCCTACAAAGTAAAGACGAACCTGAGAAAATAGAGCTAGATTTGGATGATGCAAAATCTTAATCATCCGAAGAAGATGAAGCAGAAGAAGAAGAAGAAGAACCTCATACCCTAGTATTGAGGAGATCAATGAGAGAAAGAAGGCAACCCAAATGGTATAGTCCACATGATTTCCATTTCAATTTTTCTTTATCTATTACTGATGATGATCCTAGAATAGTTAGGGAAGCAGTGAATTTAGAGGATAGTAAACTCTGGAAGAAGGCCATGGTTGAATAAATGGATGCCTTGGATAAGAATGAGGCATGGGATATAGTTGATTTTCCAGCTGGAAGAAAATTCGTTGGTAGCAAATGGTTTCTTAAGAAGAAGTTTAATGCAGAAGGAAAAGTGAAGAAATACAAAGCTCGATTAGTAGAAAAAGGTTATTCCCAGGTATAGGGAATTGACTTTGGTGAGAGTTTTTCTCCTGTTGCTTAGTTAACTTCTATTAGATTTCTTTTATCTATTGTTGATGCTTTTGATCTTGAAGTGGAACAGATGCATGTGAAGACAACATTCCTACATGGGGATCTGGAAGAAGAAATCTACATGAAGCAGCTAGAAGGCTTTGTAGTAAAGGGAAAGAAAGAGTTGTTCTGTAAGCTAAATAAGTCACTATGTGGTCTAAAGAAATCACCTAGGATGTGGTACCAAAATTTTGACACATACATCATTGGATTGGGATTTGTGAAAAGCAGGGTTTATCACTGTGTAAATTCCAAGCAGGTTGGGAATCACTTCATTTATGTAGTGTTGTATGTTGATGACATTTTTTTGGTAGGAAATAACATGGATGTTATCAAGGAGGTGAAATCACAGCTATCCTCCAAATTTGACATGAAGGATATTGGTGCTGCTAACTTCATTCTGGGAATGGAGATTAAAAGAGATCGTGCAAATAGGAGAATCTAGTTGAATCAAAGAAAATATGATGAGACAATATTGCGGAGGTTTAATATGCATGGAAGTAAACCGATCAAGGTTCTTATTCCTATAGGTGTAAATTTATTTGCAGATCAGTGTCCCAAGACACTGGAAGAAGAAGAGGACATGTCCCATGTTTCGTATGCCAGTGCAGTTGGTAGTTTGATGTATGCAATGGTCTGTACTAGACCGAACATTGTACATGCAGTGGGAGTTTTCGACAGGTATATGTAAAAACCAAGGAAGAAACATTGGACAACAGTAAAGAAGGTCTTCAGGTATTTGCATGGAACTACCAATTATGGATTGTGCTACCAAGGAAGACCAGGATTGGACAGAGTGGTGGACATACATGGCTTTGTTGATACAGACTGGGCTGGAGATCTAGATTGCAGAATATCTAAAAGTAGGTATGTGTTTAACCTATTTGGAGGAGAAATCAATTGGATGAGAAAAATACAAGTTGTAGTAGCACTCTCAACTACATAAGTTGAATACATGGTAGCCACTCATGCAAGCAAGGAAGCAGTATGGTTACATAAATTGTGTTCAGGGATTGGGTTGGTACAAAAAGCAGTGAGATTAGATTGTGATAGTCAGAGTACAATATTCCTGGCAAAGAACCCATCTTATCCTTCGAAGACAAAGTATATTGATGTTCAGTATCACTTTGTGAGAGACATGGTTGAGGAAAAGAAGTTGTTGTTGGAAAAGGTTGACACTTTGAAGAGTGTTTCATATTTATTGACAAAGTCAGTGAGCATAGAAAATTTCTCATGGTGTAGAGTAACAATGGGCATTGTTGCCTTGGATTGTTGACTATATAACCCTGTGGACCCCTAGATGCAAAGAAAAAAACAACTGGGAGAATGTTGGGTATATGTTATATTCTTTACATGTGTATGTGTGGGTGTGTTAGGTTTGACAATTGCGTCTAATGATCCCTCTAGTAGTTCTCCTTGTGTCATGTGTGTCGGTCTCTTCATAGGGGGCTCCCAAGGGGGGCCAGGTATGCCCCCCCTGGTTAAGTGCAGCGTTTGACAATGAGTGGTAGCTCGGGGCCGACAGGGTTTGGGCCAATGCCCCGATTTTTTTTTTTCCTGTCATATAGTCTGGCCTCGCGGGGCGATAATTGTACAACCCACAAAGGTGTATTGCAGGACACCAACAGTATGACCCACAGGGCGAAACCAAACTAGGGTTTTCTCATAAAACCCTCGCACACCTTCAATCCTAAAACTTTCACACTCCTTACTCTTTCACTGCCTCATATTTTTCATCTCATATTCGTCAATACATCACTTTCTCACATAGAATATGTTCAATTACTTGTGTGTGTGAATGTTCTTATGAGAGACTTCTTGAGGTGTATTTATACTTTTTCAAAGTAAATTTTCTCCTTAACTTTAGGGCTTCTTGTTATAACTATTTTACCCTTAATTAAGACTCGTAGCCTCTTGTTGTAACTGTTTAAGGGCTTCTTAACCATTTCTTGGAGCTTCCAACTTCATGACCTCATAATTATTCAACCGTGAGGAACCACGTGACATACCACCTACCATTGGAAATGGTATCATGAGTAATAACCATCTATGAGTGTGTGACCTACATTTACATTGTCCTTCATGTCCTTATTCATCAAAATACTTCAGGCTCCATGACCACACCTATGTGGCTTCTCAACCACTTAGCCATATTTATAGGGATTCTTCTAGGGTTGATTTGTTAGGATATTTAGACACTTAGGAGTTAGTTAAGATCTACTTGGTCTAATGTGTCATTAGGTAAAAGTGTGTTTCTTTAGTATGCATTTGTAGTTAGGAAATCCGATGGTCATGATATGTTC
The DNA here is from genome assembly GCA_000966675.3 of Picea glauca. Classification (NCBI taxonomy): domain Eukaryota; kingdom Viridiplantae; phylum Streptophyta; class Pinopsida; order Pinales; family Pinaceae; genus Picea; species Picea glauca. The sequence goes on along the minus strand of JZKD02S1674325.1, from coordinate 712,967 downwards.
CCAACATAGAGTCATCAAACAGCTCATATGATCCTCGATATTAACAACCATTTCTCTGTGGCTTAGCACCCAATTGGTCCATGATATCTATTTAAAGAGAATGGAGAGTCATTTTTTGATGATCAATTTTGAGAAACTCTCTTGTAAAATCTCTCTGTAATATTTTTATTTTGAATTAATAAACTACTCCAAGTGGTTGCGTTGGTTGGGGTCGTGGATGTTTCCCCACAAGAGTATTACCATGTCAAAACATGGGTGTGTTGATATTTGATCTGGTTGTGTGAGTGGTTAATGAAGGTATTCCTCCTCTATTGGAATACCTGTGTTATCAAACATGGTATCAGAGCCTGTTTAAAGACCCGCTCCTATTGTAGATCAAGATCGTGAAGCCGAGTCTCCTCATCTCTGTTTTCTTCCATTTTCATAAATTTATGGGCTGAGAGGACTGTTCCATTGTGTCTGGAGCACTCATTTCATTAAGGAATGATTTTCATTTAAATCGAAAAGGTTTCGATTTACCAAAGATACGACCATTTCATCTAGATCCCGAGGTATAAAACCTAGATACACCCTTTTTAAACTTTTACAGAGTATTATTTCATTTTTATATTATTTGTTTCCGGGTTGCTACTCTTTTAGATCTGCGTTTGCTCTTTTTCCCTCTCCTTGTGCGATCTTGGAAAATAAAAAACAGATAGGAAAAGGTTCATTTTTCAGGTAAGCTAACCGAGATCTAACCCTTGTTTTCATCGAGAAGCAAAAATTTGTTCTTGTGTGAAAATAGGTTTTTTTTAGCATTCTCTCCAAGGTTGTCTTCAACAACAACAAAAACATTCCTGCTAAACAATACAATATATTTTTCTAGCCCATTTGGTTAAAAGTTTCCTTATTAAGTAAGAGGTCTTGAGTTCAAGTCTCTCTTTTTGTTAATTTTTTAGAAAGAGTTCATGTTCAATTGTAAAGTGTATTTCACTTCAAGTATAAAAGTGAATCACTATAAGTAGCTTTAATATTTTATTTTAGATTTATTTATTGTGCATGTCGCTTTTATTTTATAAAGTAACTTCATTATAAAATTTATCCCCACTTATTTTTATTAAAGTGGGTCACTTCATAAAGCAACTTACACCATCACGTGGTCATTTAGTTATAGTTTATGCCTTTTTTAAAAGGGCGTAACTTTGACATCTGAAGTCCTTTTTCAATGTCATTTTATTTAAAACTGCCTAATTTTTTGAGATCTTTCCATCCAGATCATCAGTTTCAGTTTTTAAATCCATATTATCTACATATTTAGTATGTCTTATTCAATTAATATTTTTCTTACCAACACCAACTACTTCCAATGGAAATCCCATCTGGAGGATTTATTAAGAAGTAAAGGCTTGTACCAGATTACCTTTAGAAAGGAAACAAAACCCAATGATGCTGATAAGAAATTCAAATGGGATAATCGGAATGGTGAAGCACGTGGATTAATCAGAATTTTCATCTCTCATGATTTAAGGTTCCACCTTCAATCAATTGATAAACCCAAAGAAGCTTGGGAAAAGATTGAATCTATGTTTCATAAACACAATATTATTCGAGCACAACAGTTAGAAAATCAAGTATTGAATTTAAGTCCAAGTGATTTTTCTTGCATTGAATACTATCTATTTAAGTTTAAAACACTCAAAACTTTATGTGAAGAATGTAAGATAAAGATAGAAGAAGATCGTTTCATCTATCTTATTCTTTCTAAGCTAGGTAGTGCATATTGTGTGTTTGTATCTACCTTCTATGCCATGCAAGAGGCTCTAGGGACAACTTATCAAAAACCCAGTCTTGAGAGATTCTTTGATTAGAGAGCAAGATAAGCTTGTACAACTTGGAGTGATCAACACTGTAGGTACCTCCAACAAAGCCTTAGTCACCCATCAGAAAGATAAAACCAAGAATCCTAAGAAGAAACATCCTCGCCACAAAAAAAGCAACATACGGGCCCCAAACTCACTCAAACAACTTCCACTCCTAATGGTGACAAAGAGATAAATATAAAAATAAGAGTATTGATAAACATTGCAACTTTTGTGATAAATATGGTCACGATAAGTCAAAATGTTTCAATAAGATGGAAGCTTTAGAAGTAGTGATGAAGAAGAACAACATCAGTATTGATTCTACTTCTGCTTCTGCTTCTTCTTCTTATGGACATGCACTTTCTGCTTCTGGTTTCTCCTTCAATACAACTTCTATCTCTTCTTTTGATGAGTGGATTATTGATTTTGGAGCATCTTATCATATGGATAACAATAGAGACATATTTTCTTCTCTAAATGAATGTAATATCAAGAAAATATTTGTTAGTAATGATAGATCTCTTAGTGTTGAAGGACCTGGAATAGTTCAAGTAGAAAACTATCAATTCAATAATGTATTATGTGTTCCAAGTCTTTCTTGTAACCTTCTATTAGCATATCAAATCACTCATTTAGGTGAAGGCAAAACTGTAGAGTTTTCACCTCACCAAGTTGTAATCAAGGATCCAAAAGATCCTAAGCATGTTCTTGCAACTGGAATTGTTGATGATATTACTAGGTTGTACAAGTTTGAAAATTTTGGGTCATCATCCTTTTCATCAGTTTTTGTTGCTCATAGCGATGACTTGAGAAAACTTTGGCATGAGTGGTTTAGTCATATAAGCAATCGCTCATTGCATCAATGATCCAGATTATTTTGAGAACAACATGAATGCAAAAATATAACTGATATATAACAAGGAAATACATAGAGATAATGTTGAGAACACATAAATATAGTGAAACCCAACTTCTATTAATGAACAAGAGAGAGAAAAACAATGTAGAACAAAAATTGGCAGAATGGGGTAGCTTATCTCTGAAAAGAAAGAGATGTTGACTATGCTTCATTCTCAACAAGATTTACATTACACTCCATTGCATGCTTAAAGGGCCTCCTTCACCTCAATTATATATGAGAGAGTGAGAGGAGATAAATTCCCATGATGCATGTGGGATAAATTGGACTAAGTTTATAAAATTTCATAGGCATGTAAAACACTAGGACTTCCCGGGCGGTCACCCATCCCAATACTACTCTAGTCTGAGTGCAATTAACTGTGGAGTTCTAATGGGATCTGATGCATTAACACTATGTTGTAGGAATGTACATAAGACCAGTAAGAAATCATTACATCATGTTTGTAATTAACAAATGAAGATGACATTACATTCTATTCCCCATCAAAACGATGAATATCATGGTTTATCAAAACCATAGGTTCAAAATGGTGATTCAGTGGAAAAGGTGGATGGCCACTGAGATCTATCTGGATCATTCCTCCCCCATTAGGAAGCAATGGTCCCCATTGCATCAAGTTCCCATGGGATATGGGGATAGTTTTGCTAAATCTCAAGCTTGGTGTGTTGCTTGCCTTGCTGAAGAAGTTGTCCTCTTAGCTTGTTGAAGGTTTTCATGAATCTGTTGCTTGAGGGGTTGGATTTGTTTAACCAATATAACTACATGATCTACCTGAGTGTGGGAGGAATCTTTTAGTGAAGATGCAACTTGAAGAATATGAAAGGTTCTATTATAACCTTTCTTGACTAGGTAGTGTGGAGGCACCCCTATAGGTGCAACAAGAGCATATTGGTACTCTCCTACAATCTTATTAATCTGCTTCGGATTTTTTGGCATAGGGGCGGACGCAGGGTTCAACGCTACAACAACGCACCAACAAAACCCTAACTAACGACCCTTTTGGCAACACCTGTGAAGCAGATGAAGTCTCACTTGAGGTAGAGGTAGGGGTGGTTGCAAGACTTAGGTGTCTGCAACCTTAGTTGGGACACAAATCTATGATTATAACACTTAGCAATCACCTAGCATAGATTATTCATCAATATTCAACCCTTATGGTACTTCGCAGATATCAAAAAACACCGTATTATATACTTAGATATAAGATAATTCAACATTTATCTACAATAAGATAGATTAGATTCAGTATATCAAGCACTAAACATACCAAATATAAAATTCATTCATATCTCAGAAGCACAAAGCATAAATAGATCTATCTAAACACATCAAAGAACTTAGAAAAGGAAGAGACAAGAACATCAGGCCGAGGCACAGAGCACAACACACATATTTATCGTGGTTCACCCCCACCCTAGGGCTACATCTACAAAGTCTTATTCTTTATTATCTTCAGTTAATTAGGTTACAACACAAATCCATCCAAATCCCTCTTCGCATGGGATAGAATATCTATGCAGCTCGCTAGATCCTTCTTCCTTGCACTACAACACAAAGCCTTCTACAGTCTCTCACAGGGACTTCCACTCGTCTATGGAAGTCTTACACAAAATGCACAAAGCATTGATCCCACACATTCAACCCTTGGCACTTAGCATACATCACATAGATATATCATCCACTACTCCTCTATATGGCCTAGACATCTATATATACATACAAAATAGACCTAAACATGGGTGAACCCATGGGCTGACATCCCAATCCCATTACATTCTCCCTAAAAACCCAAAAAGAACCCAAAAAGGGGTCTAGCTTCCATGATTTCCACTTTGCGTTGCGCTCCATCTTTGACAAGCTATCGAAGTCCCAAAAATGGTCAAATATGATCAAGTGTTCCTCAAAACTTGGTCAAGGGACAACAAGCCCCCAACACTCACATGTGACTCGTCTCGAGTCACTCAGGTCTGGGTAAGTTTTCCTCAAAGGTCTCGAGCTTGGCTCGAGCTGCTTCTACTTGTCTCTGTGCTACTGCTTCTTACTCAATGAATTCCTGAACAACCGCTTCATTGATAGGTCCTTCTAGTTGATGCTCGACTATAACAACTACTTGTTCTAGTAGTGTTCCTTGGCCTTCAACTTATTCAAACAGTAGGTAGGCCACCTCCTGGATTGGCTGGAGTTTCTGGGTGACTTCCATCACTCTGTTCTGCATGGTAAGAATGAGTTTTTGGGCAGTACATTGTTCCTAGATCTCTTCATCCTCTCGATGGGTGATGGGAGCTTGAGTTGTGCCTATACTGTATTTGTTTTCTTCTTTGCTTCCTGGAGTTGGGACTCCAGTTTCTTCAACTCTGGGTCTTCAAATAGTTGTTCATATATCTGCGTGCTTCTGCTACTTAGCTATTTACATTCTTCAATAAGTGTTTTAATCCTCTTGACTATTCTATGAGCATTCAATTATCGTTGGTTGTGCACTTCTTGTGGAGTCTGTGGTATGGCCTGAACCTCTACTTCCACGACCCTTTGTTGAATTTGTTGAATAACTTCGGCCAACTTCATCACTTGGCGCTCTATGGGCTCTTCAACCTTCTTCGCTAAGCTGGTCATAGAGTGAAATTCTTTGTTGACTACTTCTTCAATTCCTATCTTCTTTGTGAGAAACTGCTCTTTCTATTTTTGGATCTTCGCTTTGTCCTCTTGAAATTTTGCTTAGAGAGCATTCTTCTCTTGTTGCATGACTTGGCATTGTTCAATAATTTTCTCTTATGATTTCTTTAGGGCTTGGGTGGCCTGTGATTTTTCTTCATGAGCATGTCGAAGGCATACTTCGACTGCATCAACAATCTTGTGGATTTGAACTGATTCATGTCCCACTTCTATTGTTCCTTCTGGAAGAGGTGTAGTAGAGATTGCTCGGCTAGACTAGAGTTCTTGTTGTACTCCTTGGAGCACAATCTCAATTTGGCTATACATTTGTTCCTACTTCGCTTCCTACTTCTCTATGATTTCCTTTGAAGCATCATTGACCACTGCAACAATGAAATCAAAGTCATCCAATGTGAGCACAGTTCGCATTTGGGTTATAGGGGTTCTTGGTTTCTTTTTGGAGGAAGATTTTAGAGGTGAGACCTTCAATTTTCTTCGATGAATCTTCTTCGTCCCTAGGTAGTGGTACTTGATATTTTTGAGTTTTTGTATCATCTTCTTCATCTAGTGAAATGGAAGCCATCCTTACAGATAGGTTGTCAACATCCTGGACTTCTTTCGTCTTCTTCGTCATTTTTTCTTTCTTTGTCTTACTAGGCCCAGGTGTATCCTGCATAGTTTTGGGGCTGTCGATGTTGGACATTTATGCGGGGTCTATTGAAACAAGGAGGTCCACTGACCGTTCCTTGGTAATCTCTTCCAAGTCTTTTTCTGTCAACTTATAATAGGACTGAAGTTGTTCCTGGTGCTCATCGACGCGTGGTGTTAGGTATATAAAGTGACGGTCCGCACTGAAATTTATCAGAGGCTGGAATCTTTATAAAATGTTCGGGGTTATGCGGGGTTCACTCCTTATGGTTTCTTTCAATTGTTTATATTACGCGTGGAAAAAAACATTCGATTTCCATTGCTTTCTCGTGTCATTTGATTACCATAAAGTACTCAACTTCGTGGCTAGTGGCTCAAAGGGATCAAGGTCCGAGAAGGTTGCACCTTCCAGTAGCTCCCATGCAACAAAAGCAATCAGTATTAGGAGCCATCTAAAATGGAATTCATGCCCCTGATCCTAGGCTTCTCTTCAGTCAATCTCTAGTTGATTCTCCAAGTACTTCACCCATTTCATCTATAGTCCCTCTACGCACTTTCCTGCAAGGTCAACTACAAATATAGATACTTTTGTTGGTCGATTCTTGTGTACCAACTTCCCTGCGATTAGTTGGCATGTGAGGTGCACTATGCCACATTCAATAGAAGCTACCTTTTATCCTCTCGCGCCTTTCTCAACATCTCCATAGGCTTCTTTGATCTTCTGTGAAAGAGCATGGTATGCGGTCTTTCCAGGATAGTACTCATGGGGATCAGGGCCCTGCATGCTAAGCCCGATGATCCTATTGATCAATGCCGAATCAACAGTTATGCGATGATATAACCACATGTATCCTCCATGGTAAATTTCTAGAAACAACTTTACACAAGCATTCACCTCCTGGTGTCTGCCGAAGTGCGGTATTTTCATAACATTGAGAAAAGTAGACTGCGCGAGGTTCATTGTCCATTGCTGAGGGATGAGCTTTGAATTGTTTCCCTTATTTCTCGACAATTACTTATACAGGGAAAGCATGCTGTAAGATTTATGGTCCCCCAGGTTGAAGTCGCAAAACTTCAATGTTGTAGCCTTGTCTTGATCTATGCAGTAGGTGCATACTCCTTTCGGTAGATATGTAGTGACTAGGGTGTATTTAAATTCTCTAGGGACACTGTCCCTATTAATCTCACTACTCAGAGGGGTTATGTAAGCTGGTAGGATGGATGGAACTAACTTTGCATTAGCTATGTCGTCCTTATGCTTAGTTATTCTCTCTGCACCAGCTCGATATGTTCCTTCTCGAGCAGTCGACGAGGAGACTTGCACTCCTCATGTCGATGATGATTGGACTCCAGTGGACATTCTTCTTTCTGACATGACTCTCTCAATCATTAAATTGAGAAGGACCTATGTGATAGATTGCTCAATTTCAGTGAGCTCGTCGCACATACGCACTCGGGAAATATAATTGGGGTCATGATGATCTCAAAATACTGCACTAGGATGAACAATCTTCTTGTAATCTTCACTGTAGAAAATCACTAGTTATGTGGGCTTCGATTTTTCAGTTGGAAAAAGTGTTCTTCGAGCATGGCGCGACAAGCTAAATAGGAAATTCGTCAACGGTCTTCTTGCAATGGGTATGAAGCTTTCATGAACGTTGATCCACCCATTATGGTGTGTTCCAACTGTCTGGTGGTGATCCTTTAATGATTTTCTGTCCATTTGGGGTGGAATTCGAACGGGTATATCGGTCCAACGACTATATTGCTTTGCCATGGAGAAGTGTCGTATGATGTTGTTCTGATATCTCGGTGAAGCTCAATTCCTGTGATTTTTCCTTCTCCTAAGTTTCCTCTGGAATCTTCTGTAACTTTTCAATCTTGGCTCTCTTCTTATTTAGATTCCTAGCCTTCTTCCTAGTGAGCTTGGTATCGGTCATCATTTTTCCATTCTGATTCTTATATTCTCTTGACATAGTCACTTCGTGATGCTGAGATTCTTTCTTTAGATCCAAGGGTAATACTCCATCATCATATGGATTAGGTATTTCGGTCTTCTGTGATTCTTCTAATTCTCTTATATCTTCAACATCCAATTCCCTGGTGTTCAATAGCTTAGATCTGTTCTCTTGTTCTTCCATCAAGTAGGGGATCCTTCTAGTCATAAATTCCATGAGTTCTTTCTTCTTCTGTTCTAGGGTTTCCTTTTCTTCCTTTCTCGAGATCTGGTCTTTTTCAATCCATATCTTGCCTAACAAAGATGGAAATGGGGCATAGTCCTCAATAAATTTAATAAATTTGAATTATTCCTCTCTCGAAGCTCCATGGGTACTCATAGTTATCTGGGTAATCCTGTCACATAGGGTTACCATTTTTCCTTTAAACAACCCTATTTTTCCTAGTGAGGGAACCATAATAGGCCTTCCTAGGGTTTCCCAAGTACTTTCTATCATAATGTTCATTCATGTTCCCTCATCTAGAGCATAATCAATGTCGAAGTCTCCTATTCTTACTTCGATTTTCTCCTTTTCTTTGAAGATCTCTGACAAACTGGCATATTTATGTTCATCTAGGTTTTCTTTCATTTTCAACAACATAATCTCTGATTCTTTCTAGGGTTCTTCTATAATCTTAGCCTCTTGATCTCATTCAAGGTTTTCTTGCTCCATATTCAACTTTTCAAGTCTAGCAATCATTCTAGGTCAATCCAATACTTCATGGTCCATAGCCTTACAACAGAGGCAACTAGGGTTTCTCCCAGGGTATTCCTTAGCAATATGTCTTGGTCTTCTGCAACTGTAACAAAGAGTTACTCCTCTCTTTCCCTTCAATGATCCCCAAATTTTCTTGTATTGCTTGCTAGGTTCATAATGGCTAGCCTGCAAAAATTTCTTTCTAGGATCCTTCATTCATTGGTTAGTAGAAAAATTCTTTCTATGCATAGGTATAACATCTCTTTCATTATTCTTATTAGATATATTCATATCAAATGTTCCTTCCTCTAATAATTCCCTAGTTTTCAAGCTAGGACAAAATCTATCAATCACACTTAAATCCATACTTTAGAAAGAAAAATTTTCACTTATTATACTTCTACAGGGCACAAAGCTTCCAGATATAAGAATTTTTAACCATTCTTACCTTTATCGGAGTAGAGAGCTTATAGATCTTACTTCGTTTATTTAGTATCAACCTCTTTTCTTATAGATCTGGCTTCTTTCCATCAGATATGTCCTTCCTTCTTCAACACAGAGCTTTTCAGATCAAGTGGATCACTGCGCACTAGGGCATATATCCACACACAGAGCTTTCACAATTTCAGGACGAATCTTTGCACAAAGCTTCTTCTGCTCAGTTCCCAACAATCACATTTTCAGATCCCAGCAATGGAACCATTTGTTGGCAAAGGGGCATACCCAGGGTTCAATGCTACAACAACACACCAAGAAACCCCTAACTATCGGCCCTTTCGGCAACACCTGCAAAGCAGATGAAGTCTCACCCAAGGTAGAGGCAGGGGTGGCTGCAAGACTCAGGTGTCTACAACCTTAGCTGGGACACAAATATGTGATTATAACACTTAGCAATCACCTAGCATAGATTATTCATCAATATTCAACCCTTATGATACTTCGTAGATAGCACAGAGCATCGTAATATATACTTAGATCTAAGATAATTCAACACTTAGACACGACAAGATATATTAGATTCGGCATATAAAGCACTAAACATACCAAATCTAACATTCATTCATATCTCATAATCAAAAAACATAAATAGATCTATCTAAACACATCAAAGCACTTAGCAAAGGAAGAGACAAGCACATCAGGTCGAGGCACAAAGCACAACACACATATTTACCATGGTTCACCCCCACCCTGGGGCTACATCCACAAAGTCTTCTTCTTTATTAGCTTTAGTTAATCAGGTTACATCACAGAGCCATCCAAATCCATCTTCACATGGGACAGAATATCTACGCAGATCACTAGATCCTTCTTCCTTACACTACAACACAAAGCCTTCTACAGTCTCTCATAGGGACTTGCACTCGGCTTTGCAAGTCTTACACAAAATGCACAAAGCCTTGATCACACACATTCAACCCTTGACACTTAGCCTACATCAAATAGATATATCATCCACTACTCCTCTATATTGCCTAGACATCTATATATACATACAAAATAGGCCTAAACATGGGTAAACCCATGGGCCGACATCCCAATGCCATTCCATTATCCCAAAAAACCCAAAAAGGACCCAAAAAGGGGTCTATCTTCCATGATTTACACTTTTCATTGTGCTCCATCTTTGACAAGTTGTCGAAGTCCCAAAAACAGTTAAATATGACCAAGTGTTCCTCAAAACTTGGTCAAGGGACAACATGCTAGATATAAATGTATTGGGTTGAGGCTGCAGTGGTTGCAGTGTCCTTTTATTCACCTTCTAAATGGATTGTAAAGATGCTAAACTTTACAGTATAATAGATTTCTTTGTGGCATTTTTTTGGTGGGACAATAGTCAGAACTATCTCTGGTATCCTGTATAGTTGACCCCCCAAAGTAACAATCACACTATGGGGTCGAGAGTCATAAACAACATGACACCTCCACATATATGGATGGCCTAATAGAACATCACAAACTTCCAATGGGGAAATATCACACAATACCTCATCCTTCAAGGGCTTGATGCCATAGGACATCCGACACTGTTGGTTGACACGAAGATCTTGACCCTGTCAAAGACACCCAATGTTGTATGGCTGCAAGTGTGGTGTTGTTGGAAAATCCAATTGCTTGAAAACCTCTATTGATATTATGTTCTTTTTTCTTCCACTATCAACAATAAAATGCAGCGGTGTTCCCTTCATCCAGTTCTGTGAATGGAAGAGTCTCTCCCCCCTCCTCAAGATCTTCTTCTAGTTGGATTGTTGCAGTTGCAACATTAGAAGTGGGTTCTACATCAATGACCTGTCTCCTTTTATTATTTTTGAAATCAGGGTCCAAGTCGGGGTTCGACTCTCTGTCTTTGAGCTTGACCACCAATGACTGTATTGAGTGACACTCATCAGTGTTGTGCTAAGGGATATTGTGGAACTCACACCACTTTCCAATAGCTTTCTTAGACTTCCCATTACCCTTATTTTCCTACATCTGGGATTGGCTCTCTTGAGGTTGGTCTTCTTTTCTCTGTCCTTCATTATGTGAGTTATATTTTCGTTTTCCATGCTTCTCCCACTTACTTTGTTGCTTGACTTCTTGCTCAATTTTGACTATATATCGATAATCATCTCCCAGTGATGATATTTTTAAGAAATCCATATATTTTTGGATGTACGTATGTAGACCACTACAGTACCTCAAAACCATGTGTGGTTCAGAGTCTTTGATATCCATCTTTGAGCATAAGGTATGAAATATGTTAGTGTACTCGGACACCATCTAGTCTCTTTTCTGACATAGATTTGTTCATCTCATGTATTGGTCATCATAGTTTCCGACATGATACAATTCCTCCTTTAGGGCATATACAAAGGTCTCCCAAGAGGGTTCTCTCCCAAATAGTGTAGATTCATCTGCGGTGTACCTCTCCTAATAATCTTCCAACCAATCTCTGACACGGGGAAGGGATTTAAGGAGTGAGAAAGTGATATTTTCACTTGAAGGGTGTCGCACTTGTGAAATGGATTCTTGTCAAATATGCCTAAGCCATCACCATTGGTAGTCTTCGAAGGATCTGAGCAAAGTTTTCCATCATCACGTTCCTCTGTCTCATGAGGGCTTACTCAAGCAATGTATTGAAATGATCTCCTACTTTGTCATATCTCATTTCTTCTGCCATGGGAGGTCGCTTGGGTTGGAGAGAGAATTTTTCTTCAAGAAACATTAGCTTGAGACCCAACTCTCTATACCCTGACCTTTTCAGGGACCTTCTCTGAGAAACAACAAGGAGAAACCTGCTCTAATACCATTGTTTTGGATTATTTTGAGAATGACATGAATACAAAAATATAGCCAATATATAACAAGGAAATACACAGTAATGCAAAGAACACATAAATATACTGCAACCCAACTTCTATTAATGAACAAGAGAGAGAAAAACACAGTAGAACAAAAACTGGCAAAATGGGGTAGCTTATCTCTAAAAATAAAGAGATGTTGACTATGCTTCATTCGCAACAATCTTTACATCACACTCCATTGCATGCTTAAAGCTACTCCTTCACCTCAATTATATATGAGATAGTGAGAGGAGATCACTTCACATGATGCATGTGGGATAGATTGGAATAAGTTTATAAAACTCCATGGGCATGTAAAACACTAGGACTTCTCGGGCAATCACCCATCCCAGTACTACTCCAGTTTGAGTGTGCTTAACTACGAAGTTCTAATGAGATATGATGCATTAACGCTATGTTGTAGGCATGTGCATAATACCACTAGGAAATCATTACATGATGTCTGTAATTAACAAATGAAGATGACATTACATTCCAATCCCCATCAAAAGGGTGAATATCATGGTTTAGCAAAACGACATGCTCAAAATGGTGATTCAGTGGAAAAGGTGGATGGCCACCGAGATCCATCTAGATCAAGCAACTATGTAATCAACAGATGGTGACTGGTATTCCTCCTGTTTCATGCAGATATGGTATTTGTGTCCATTGTTTTCTCAACCAACATCATCAAGATAATTTTGACAAACGTGCCTCTTGGCAGGCCTCGAGCCCTTCGCAACTTGTTCACAGTGATTTGTGTTATCCTTTTCTTCTCCTTTTTTTTTCTGGGTGCAAGTGCTTCTTAACTTTCATTGATGATTTTTCCATACATGCTTGGGTTTACTTATTAAAACTTAAGAGCAAAGTTTTTGACAAGTTTTTGGCCTACAAGGCCCTTGCAAAAAAAAAAATCTAGACATCAAATTGAAATGACCTTAGGAACGATAATGGAGGTGAATATGTGAACAAGAATTTTACAAGTTACTTCACTACACATGGAATCCAAATGAAGCACATTGCTCCATATACACCACAACAAAATTGTGTTGATGAGAGAAAGAACCACACATTAAAAGAAATGGCTAATTGTATGATCCAATCTAAGGGATTAAGTATAAAGTATTGGGCAAAAGCCATCAAATGTGAAAATTACATAGTAAATCACACTCCCACAAAGGCTCTTACAAATATAACACCGAAAGAATCCTAGACTAAAAGTAAACTATATGTAAGTCACTTCCATGTATTTGGCAGTATAGCATGGGATGACATTCTTACTGAGAAAAGGAAAGCATTGCAACCTAAAAGTGAGAAGTGTATATTTGTTGGTTATTCTGAAGATGTCAAAGCCTATATACTTCTTCAACCACATTGTAATGAAATTAATATGAGAAGAGATGTTAAATTTTATGAAAACTTCTTGGCTTGTGACCTAATTCATTGTGTGTGCCTTCTTTGGCCTGCGAGCCTAATTTGGCGTTTTTGCCTTCTTCGGCCTATCAGCCATATTCGGTGATTTTGCCTTATTTTGTTTGGTTTTATTCTTCATATGATGACAATGAGGATTAAAATACACCTCTGCCTGCTCACCTTCCTCCAGATGAGTCTTTTGAACCTGAACCAGCTCTAGCTCCAGCTCCACCACTTTATATATGGGTCTTTTCAACATGAGAAGAAGTTGGTGATCTTGTTGGTGATCCTTTAGATCAACGTTAGACATGTTCAAAGTTCCAACGAGCCTCTTCTCTTTTGGATCAAGTTTCAGAGACTCATGATCCAAAGACATTTGTAGAAGCTTCAGGTCATCCAAAGTTGGATACAAAAATGAATGAAGAGTATCATTCTTTAATGGAGAACAATACTTGGGATCTTTTACCTCTTCCAAAAGGAATAAAACTTGTCATATGTAAATGGGTCTATAAAACTAAGTATTCATCAGATGGAAGTGTTGAAAGACACAATGCTCGATTAGTTGCCAAATAGTTTTCCCAAGTTGAAGGAATTGACTATAATGAAACCTTTGGACCTGTAGCCAAAATGAATTCCATCTACCTCATTATTTCCATTTCTTCCTCACATAAATGGTAGGTCCATCAGATGGACGTTAAATCCCCCATCTTGCATGGATATTGACAAGAAGAAATCAACATGGAAAAAACTCTTGGCTATGTCCAGAATGACTCTAGCCTTGTTTTTCGCCTTAAGAAATATATTTATGGTCTTAAGAAAGCTCTTTGAGCTTGGTATGCCAAAATGGATAGCTTTCTTATTACCATTGGATTCTCTAGATGTCATTCTGATCTGAATGTCTATACCAAGAAAGTAGGAATCCATCTCATAATCCTTGTCCTTTATGTTTATGACCTTATCCTTACTGCTAGTGACTCAAAACTTTTAACCCATGTGAAAACGAGCCTTAAGAAGAAATTTGAAATGACACACTTATGATATTTTCACTATTTCCGTGGCTTCCAAGTTTTTCAAAACAATAAAGGAATTTTTCTTTCCTAATCTAAGTATGCTTGTGACCTTCTTCATCACTTTCACATTGACGATTGTAAACCAACCCCTTCTCCCTTCCAGTATGAATTCAATATTTCTACCACATATACTTCTCTTGAAGTTGATGCCACCTTATACCCTCTGTTATTTTGTAGCCTATTATACTTGAATCATACCCATCCTGATCTTTCCTTTGTTGTTGGTCTTCTTTCCCGGTATATAAAAACACCCGATGAAATCCATTGGAAAGCAGCTAAAAGTATACTTCTCTATGTATGTGGTATAGTTTAGTTTAGGATACATTACACTTCAGGGGGACTCCTTTATTGATTGGTTTCATTGATTCAGATTGGGCTGATGACCCTGATGATCGGAAGTCTATTGAGGGGTATGTTTTCAACCTTGGTTCAATACCTATCACTTGGGACTGTATGAAACAATAGGCTTTACACTTTCTTCAACAAAAGAAGAGTACTGGGTAATGGTAAATGCAAGTCAGAAAGCCTTATGGATTTGATAGATTATTCAGAGTTTGTATTCCAACAACAATATCCGACCAACCTTTGGTGTGACAATTAGAGTGCCATTAATCTCATCAAAGACATAATTCAACATAAGCACAACAAACACATTGAGATGCATATTATTTTCATCAGAAAGATCATTTATGATCAAGTTATTGAAGTGCTCTTTTTCCCTACAGAAGATCAAGTTGCAAACTTTTTCACAAAGTCTCTTACAGAAGCGAAGTTTTCCAAACTTCGATCTATGTTAGGAGTTCAAGAAGTTTTCATCAAGGGGGGATAGGATCTAATGCCTCCTTCCTTCTCCTATTCTGTCACTATTGTAAATCATTCAATCCTATCCCAGGTTGTTCTTAAGGGTGGATGTTAGGATATTTAGACACTGAGGAGTTAGTTAAGATCTAATTGGTCTAATGTGTCATTAGGTAAAATTGTGTTTCTTAGTGTGTTTCTTTAATATGCATTTGTAGTTAGGAAATTCGACGGTCACGATATGTTCCCAACATATAGAGATCTGATGGTTCATATTCTCCTCTATCTTAATGACCATTGATCCATGGCTTAACACCCGATTGGTCCATGCTATTTATTTAAAGAGAATGGAAGGCCATTTGCCAATGATTGATTGTGAGAAAAACTCTTGTAAAATCTATCTGTAATCTTTTTCTTTTCATTAATAAATTGCTCCAAGTGGTCGCGTTGGTTGGGGCTTTGGATGTTTCCCCACAGGGGTTTTACCACATCAAAACATCAGTGTATTTATCTTTGATCTAGTTTTTTGAGTGTTTACTGAAGGTGTTCTTCCTTTGTTCGAATACTTGTGTTGTCGAACATGACTAGGGTTGGCATCAATGCTTCTAGAGTTCATCTAGAGTTGACATCAATGAAAACTAACTTTCTAACAATCTCTTCTTTTGGAATTGATGGAAAAACTCATACTACAACACTCATAATCCACCTATGACCAATGCTCACGATTTTTATCTGCTCATGATTCTCTCTCTTCATGTTTCTCTCCCCATTTGACATCAATGGTAAATGGTAACTCTCTTTGGGTTTCCTCCCCCTGTTTTCACGCCTCTAATAATTCTCTTTTGATGTGTCTCTTTCTCCTCCTTTCACATAATGGGAAAAATGGTAACTCCCCTAGTCGGTATGTTTCCCCCTGTATTCATGCTTATGATATTTCTTTCCTAATCTCTTTCCCTGATGATTTCTCTCCCCTTGAATTTTTTTAAATATTCCATGTAGATCAATGTGAGGCTTATTTTACTTGCTTCCTTTCCTCTCTTCTGGTGTTTTTTTTCCATTGGTCCTTCCTCTTGTAATTCATTGTCATTTATAAAATATTTCATTCATAGGGAGCACCGACTTCCAAATTCTCCATCACCAATTGTAAGGAGGCTCCAAACCCCTATTGATAGGATCCAACCTAAGGAAACTACAACTCCCTAATTTACCAGCTATAACTCGAAGGAGGATCCAACCCCCTAGTTTACAGGATCCAACCTAAAGGAAGCTTCAACTCCCCGAGTTCTTTGTATCCAACCAAAACGGGGCTACAACCCACTGATTTATAAGATCCAACCTGAAGGAATCTCTAACTTCCTGTGTTCTCTGGAACCAAATTAAAGGAGGCTACAACCCTATTTTCTTACACCATCCTACCACCCTGAAATATAAGTGTAGACTCAACCTGTCACTACCACTATCATTGTCACTTGTCAACCCATCACTATCACTTCAACCTATCATCATCAACTTGTCACTGTCACATAAACCTATCAGTGTCAACTTGTCACTATCAAATCAACATGTCATTGTCAACATGTCACTATCACATCAACATGTACATGCATCAACCATGTACCAAAACTTGTACCATACCATGCATTAAACATGTACCAAAACTTATAACATACCATGCATCAACCATGTAACAAAACCAGTACCATATCATGCATCAACCATGTACCAAGATATGTATGTACCATAACATGCATCAATCATGTACCATAAGAAATTCCAAGTGTAGGTACTATAAAATCAATGATGAGTAACCACCCATATACCTTAATCATATACCAAAACCATGTCCCATGTACCAAATCATCAACTATTTACCAAATATGTACCATGTACCAAATCATCAACTATTTACCAAATATGTACCATATCATCAATGATGTGCCTCAAACATGCACCAAAGAATGTGCCTCATACATGTGCCACTAAATACCAAGTGTGTACCTCAACCATGTACCAACATCACCAATCATGCATTAAGCATGTAACACATCCAATGCATGTACCTCAAACATGTGCCATAATCTCATAAAGAAGTTCCTCAAGAATATACCAAACTAGATACCAACATAACCAATATATGCTCTAATAAAAGTACCATAAAACCACCAAGGTATACCTCAAGCATATGCCCAAATATTCAACCATGCCTCAAGAATGTATCAATACACAACCCTCAAAACACATGTAACACATACCTTTAATCATGTAGTAGACCCGATACACAATATTATCGACCTGTAGCTCTTCCTTGGCCTCAACAAACTGGTACTAGAATCCTCCCCAAATTTACCTTAGCCTCATGGGACAAAGACCTGTCAAATAGTCGGGCCTCGCAAGACGATGGTTGTACAACCCATGAGGATGTATCGCAGGACAACAATAGTATGACCCACTGGGGGCAACCAAACTAGGGTTTTCTCAAAAAACCCTCACACACCTTCAATCCTAAAACTTTCACACTCCTTACTCTTTCACTGCCTCATATTTTTCATTTCATATTCATCAATAGATCACTTTCTCACATAGAATATGTTCAATTACTTGTGTGTGTGAATGTTCTTATGAGAGACTTCTTGAGGTGTATTTATACTTTTTCAAAGTAACTTCACTCCTTAACTTTAGGGCTTCTTGTTATAACTGTTTTACCCTTAATTAAGACTCGTAGCCTCTTGTTGTAACTGTTTACGAGCTTCTTAACCATTCTTTGGGGCTTCCAACTTCATGACCTCATAAGTATTCAACCATGAGGAACCACGTGGAATACCACCTACCATTGGAAATGGTATGATGAGTAATAACCATCTATGAGTGTGTGACCTACATTTACATTATCCTTCATGTCCTTATTCCTCAAACTACTTCGGGCTTCATGACCACACCTATGTGGCTTCTCAACCACTTAGCCATATTTATAGGGATTTTTCTAGGGCTGAATTGTTAGGATATTTAGACACTTAGGAGTTAGTTAAGATATACTTGGTCTAATGTGTCATTAGGTAAAAGTGTGTTTCTTTAGTATGCATTTGTAGTTAGGAAATTCGACGGTCACGATATGTTCCTGACATAGAGTGATCACACGGTTCATATTATCCTTGATATTAAAAACCATTGATATGTGGATTAGCACCTGATTGGTCCATGATATCTATTTAAAGAGCATGGAGTGTCATTTTCTGATGATCGATTTTGAGAAACTCTCTTGTAAAATCTCTCTGTAATATTTTTCTTTTGCATTAATAAACTGCTCCAAGTGGTCGCATTAGCTGGGGTCATGGATGTTTCCCCACAGGAGTCGTGGATGTTTCCCCACACGAATGGCAAAGAACGTGGATTAATCAAAATGTCCATCTCTCATGATTTAAGGTTCCACCATCAATCAATTGATAAACCCAAAGAATCTTGAGAAAGGATTGAATCTATGTTTGGTAAACACAATATTATTCGAGCACAACAGTTAGAAAATCAAGTATTGAGTTTAAGTCCAAGTGATTTTTATTGCATTGAAGTCTATCTATCTAAGTTTAAAACACTCGGAACTTTATGTGAAGAATGCAAGATAAAGATAGAGGAAGATTATTGCATCTATCTTATTCTTTCTAAGATAGGTAGTGCATATTCTGTGTTTGTATCTACCTTTTATTCCATGCAAGAGGCTCTAGGGACAACTTATCAAAAACCCAGTCTTGAGAGATTCTTTGATTAGAGAGCAAGACAAGCTTGTACAACTTCGAGTGATCAACACTGTAGGTACCTCCAACAAATTCTTAGTCACCCATCAGAAATATAAACCAAATAATCCCAAGAAGAAACATCCTCACCACAAAAATGAGAAACATAAGGGCCCCAAACCCACTCTGCAAGATACCAGATATATAAAATATGCAGAACAGGAACGAAATGCTAGAAATAAGAGAATAACAGTAAAATATCCAGCATAATCTTCACAATACACAGAAATCATATACGAAATAGCAACAGAAATAGCACTTGAACAGAAATAACACTTGATTCAGATAGCAATGTTCACAGGCCT
>JZKD02S1674325.1:604271-687758 GCA_000966675.3 Picea glauca | reverse complement strand
ATACTAAAAAGAAGCATCTAGAGGAAGATCCTTCTAGAAGCGGAAGCTTCTATTAGGTCTTCTTACATCCGCCTAATTCTCTTTTATTGAGAGGTCTTATTAATATTGACCTTTACTACATCCGAATACATTAATCTACCCATGTGCGAGTTAGGACCTTAACACACTCAAACAACTTCCACTCCTAATGGTGATAAAAGATATAAATATATAAATAAGAAGACTGATAGACATTGCAACTTTTGTGATAAATATGGTCATGATGAGTCCAAATGTTTCAAGAAGATGGCATCTTTATAAGTAGTGATGAATAAGCACAACATCAGTATTGATTCTACTTCTTCCTCTTCTTCTCATGGACATGAACTTTCTGCTTCTAGTTTCTCCTTCAATACAACTTCTACTTCTTCCTTCTGATGATTCGCTTACTTATTTTGGAGCATCTTATCATATGGATAAGGATAGAGACATTTTTTCTTTTCTAAATGAATGTAATACCAAGAAAATATTTGTTGGTAATGATACATCTCTTAGTGTTGAAAGATTTGGAATAGTTCAAGTAGAAAACGGTCACTTCAATGATGTATTATGTGTTCCAAGTCTTTCTTGTAACCTTCTATTAGTATATCAAATCACTCATTTAGGTGAAGGTAAAATCGTAGAGTTTTAACCTCACCAAGTTGTAATCAAGGATACAAAGGATCCTAAACATTTTCTTGCAACTGGAATTGCTGATGATATTACCAGGTTGTACAAGTTTGACAATTTTGGGTCATCATCATTTTCATCAGTTTTTGTTGATCATAGCGATGACTTGAGAAAACTTTGGCATTAGCGGTTTGGTCATATAAACTATCGCTCATTGCATCAATGATCTAGATTATTTTGAGAACGACACGAATGCAAAAATACAACCGATATATAACAAGGAAATACATAGAGATAATGTGGAGAATACAGAAATATAGTGAAACCCAACTTCTCTTAATGAACAAGAGAGAGAAAAACAATGTAGAACAAAAATTGGTAGAATGGGGTAGCTTATCTCCAAAAAGAAAGAGATGTTGACTATGCTTCATTCACAAAAATATTTACATTACACTCCATTGCATGCTTAAAGGGCCTCCTTCACCTCAATTATATATGAGAGAGTGAGAGGATATCAATTCCCATGATGCATGTAGGATAAATTGGACTAAGTTTATAAAATGCCATAGGCATGTAAAACACTAGGACTTCTCGGGCAGTCACCCATCCCAATACTACTCTAGTCTAAGCGCGCTTAACTATGGAGTTATAATGGGATCTGATGCATTAACACTATGTTGTAGGAATGTAGATAAGACCACTAGGAAATCATTACATCATATTTGTAATTAACAAATGAAGATGACATTACATTCCATTCCCCATCAAAAGGGTGAATATCATGGTTTATCAAAACAATAGGCTCAAAATGGTGATTTAGTGGAAAAGATGGATGGCCACTGAGATCCATCTAGATCATTCCTCCCCCGTTAGGAAGAAATGGTCCCCATTGTGTCAATTTCCCATGGGATATGGGGATAATTCTGCTAAATCTGAAGATTGGTGTGTTGCTTGCCTTGCTGAAGAAGTTGTCCTGCTTAGCTTATTGAAGGTTTTCATGAACCTGTTGCTTGAGGGGTTGGATTTGTTCAACCAATATAAGTACGTGATCTACCTGAGTGTGGGAGGACTCTTTCGATGAAGATGCAACATGAAGAGTATGAAAGGTTCTGTTATAACCTTTCTTGACTGGGTAGTGTGGAGTCTCCCCTTTAGGTGCAACAAGAACATCTTGGTAATCTCCTACAATCTTGTTGATCTGCTTCGGCTGGATATAAATGTATTGGGTTGAGGCTGCAGTGGTTTTATTGTCCTTCTATTCACCTTTTGATTGGATTGTAAAGATGCTAAACTTTACAGTATAATAGATTGCTTTGTGGCATTGTTTTGGTGGGACAATAGTCAGAACTATCTCTAGTATCCTATATAATTGACCCCCCAAAGTAACAATGAAACTATGGGGTCGAGACTCATAAACAACATGATGCCTCCACATATATGGATGGCCTAATAGAACACCACAAACTTCCAATGGGGTGATATCACACAATACCTTATCCTTCAAGGGCTTGATTCCATAGGACATGCGACACTGTTGGTTGACACAAAGATATTGACCCTATCAAAGCCACCCAATGTTGTATGGTTGTAGGTGTGGTGTTGTTGGAAAATCCAATTGCTTGAAAACCTCTGTTAAAATTATGTTCTTTTTTCTTCCGCTATCAACAATAAAATGCAACGGGGTCCCCTTCACCTAGTTTCGTAAATGGAAGAGTAACTTCGCCCTCCTCAGGATCCTCTTCTGGTTGTATTGTTGTAGTTGCAACATTAACAGTGGGTTTTAAATCAATTATATGTCTCCTTTTATTATTTTCGAAATCAGTGTCCAATTCGGGGTTTGACTCTTTGTCTTTGAGCTCGACTGTATTGAGTGACATTCATTAGTGTTGTGCCAAGGGTTGTTGTGGAACTCACACCACTTTCCATTATCTTTCTTAGACTTCCCATTACCCTTATTTTCCTGCATCTGGGATTGGCTCTCTTGAGGTTGGTATTCTTTGCTTTGTCCTTCATTATGTGAGTTATATTTACCTTTTCCATGCTTCTCCCACTTACTCTGCTGCTCGAATTCTTGCTCAATTTTGACTCCATATCAATAAGCATCTCCCACTAATGATATTTTAAGGAAATCCATATATATTTTGATGTACCTATGTAGACCACTGTGGTACTTCAAAACCATGTGTTGTTCAGAGTCTTTGATACCCATCTTTGATCATAAGGTATGAAATATGTTAGTGTACTCGGACACCATCTGGTCTCTTTTCTGACATAGAGTTGGTGATCTCATGTATTCGTCATCATAGTTTCCGACATGATACAATTCCTCCTTTAGGGAATCTACAAAGGTCTCCCAAATAGTGTAGATTCATCTGCGGTGTACCTCTCCCTATAAGATTCCCACTAATCTCTAACATGGGGAAGTGATTTAAGGAGTGCGAAGGTCATATTTTCACTTGAAGGGTGTCACACTTGCGAAATGGCTTCTTGTCAAAGATGCCTCAGCCATCGCCATCGGTAGTCTTCAAAGGATCTGAGAAAAGTTGTCCATCATCACGTTCCTCTATCTCACAAGGGATTCCTCAAGCAACGTATTGAAATGATCTCCTACTTTGTCATATCTCTTTTCTTCTGCCATGGGAGGTTGCTTGGGTTGGTGAGAGAAGTTGTCCTACAACGCAATTAGCTTGATACCCAACTCTCTATACCCTAACCTCGTGAGGGACCTACTTTGAGAAACAACAAGGCGAAGCCTGTTCTAATACCATTGTTTTGGATTATTTTGAGAATGACATGAATACAAAAATATAACCAATATATAACAAGGAAATACACAGAGATAATGTGGAGAACAAATAAATATAGTGAAATCCAACATTTGTTAATGAACAAGAGAGATAAAAATATTGTAGAACAAAAACTGGTAGAATGGGATAACTTATCTCTGAAAAAAAGACATGTTGACTACGCTTCATTCACAACAATATTTACATCACACTGCATTGCATGCTTAAAGGTACTCCTTCACCTCAATTATATATCATATAGGGAGAGGAGGTCACTTC
Source organism: Picea glauca (assembly GCA_000966675.3). Taxonomy (NCBI): domain Eukaryota; kingdom Viridiplantae; phylum Streptophyta; class Pinopsida; order Pinales; family Pinaceae; genus Picea; species Picea glauca. Next base: position 684,045 of record JZKD02S1674325.1, on the reverse strand, counting down.
CCATGATGCATGTGGGATAAATTGGATTAATTTTATAAAATTCCATGGGCATGTAAAACACTAGGACTTCCGGGGCGGTCACCCATCCCAGTACTACTCTAGTCTGAGTGTGCTTAACTACAGAGTTCTAATGGGATCTGATGCATTAACGCTATTTTGTAGGCATGTGCATAAGACCACTAGAAAATCATTATATAATGTCTGTAATTAAAAAATGAATATGAAATTACATTCCAATCCCCATCAAAAGGGTGAATATCATGGTTTATCAAAACGACAGGCTCAAAATGGTGATTTAGTGGAAAAGGTGGATGGCCACCGAGATCCATCTGGATCAAGCAACTATGTAATCAATAGATGGTGACTGGTCTTCCTCTTTTTTCATGCAGATATGGTATTTGTGTCGGTTGTGTTCTCGACCAACATCATCGGGACAATTTTGACAAACGTGCCTCTTGGCACGCCTCAGGCCCTTTGCAACTTGTTCACAGTGATTTGTGGTGTCCACTTGCTTCTCCTTCTTTTTTTTGGGTGCAAATATTTCTTAAATTTCATTGATGATTTTTCGAGATGTACTTGGGTTTAATTATTAAAACTTAAAAGAAAAGTTTTTGACAAGTTTTTGGCCTACAAGGCCCTTGCAAAAAAGCAATATAGACATCAAATTGAAAGGACCTTAAGAATGATAATGGAGACGAATATGTGAAAAACATATTTACATGTTACTTCACTACACAGGGCATCCAAATGAAACAAATTGCTCCATATACACCACAACATAATGGTGTTGTTGAGAGAAAGAATCGCACATTAAAAGAAATGGCTAATTGTATGATCCAATCTAAGGGATTAAGTATAAAGTATTGGGCAAAAGCCATCAAATGTGAAAATTACATAGTAAATCTGACTCCCACAAAGTCTCTTACAAATATAACACGGGAAGAATCTTGGACTAAAATTAAACCAGATGTAAGTCACTTCTGTGTATTTGGTAGTATAGCATGGGCTCACATTCCTGATGAGAAAAGGAAAGCATTGCAACCTAAAAGTGAGAAGTGTATATTTATTATTTATTCTAAAAATGTCAAAGGGTGTATACTTCTACATTGTAATGAAATTAATATGAGAAGATATGTTAAATTTGATGAAAATCTCTTGGCCTGTGAGCCCAATTCAACGTGCATACCTTATTTGGCCTGCGAGCCTAATTCAATGTTTGTGCCTTATTTGGCCTGCGAGCCATCTTCGGTGATTGTGCCTTCTTTTGTTTGGGTTTATTCTTTAGATGATGACAGTGAGGATTAAAATCCACCTCTGCCTGCTCACCTTCCTCCAGATGAGTCCTTTGAACCTGAACTAGCACTAGCTCCAGCTCCACCACTTCATATATGGGTCTGGTCAACACGAGAAGCAGTTGGTGATCTTGTCGATGATCCTTCAGATTAATGTTAGACACGTTCATAGTTCCATCACGCCTCTTCTCTTTTGGCTCAAGTTTCAAAGACTCATGATCCAAAGACATTTGCATAAGCTTCAAGTCATCCAGATTTGGATACAACAATGAATGGAGAGTATCGTTCTTTCATGGAGAACAATACTTGGGATCTTTTACCTCTTCCAAAAGGAATAAAAATTGTCAAATGTAAATAAGTCTACAAAACTAAGTATGCATCAGATGGAAGTGTTGAAAGACAGAAGGCTCAGTTAGTTTCCAAAGGATTTTCCCAAGTTAAAGGAATTGACTATAATGAAACCTTTTCCCCTGTAGCCAAAATGAATTCCATCTGCCTCATTCTTTCGATTGCTTCCTCACATAAATGGGAGGTCCATCAGATGGATGTTTAATCCCCCATATTGCATGGAGATTTACAAGAAGAAATCTACATGGAACAAACTCCTGGCTATGTCCATAATGACTCTAGCCTTGTTTTTCACCTTAAGAAATCTCTTTATGGTCTTAATCAAGCTCCTAGAGCTTGGTATGCCGAAATGGATAACTTTCTTATTACCATCGGATTCTCTAGATGTCATTATGATCCTAATGTCTATACCAAGAAAGTAGGAATTCATTTCATAATCCTTGTCCTTTGTGTTGATGGCCTTATCCTTACTGGTAGTGACTCAAAACTTTTAACCCATGTGAAAACGAGCCTTAAGAAGAAATTTGAAATGACACACTTAGGATTTTTTCACTATTTCCTTAGCCTCTAAGTTTTTCAAAACAATGAAGGAATTTTTATTTCCCAATCTAAGTATGCTTGTGACCTTCTTCATCTCTTTCACATTGACGATTGTAAACCAACCCCTTCTCCCTTCCATTCTAGAGTCAAGCTTTCTACCACCTATACTTCTCTTGAAGTTGATGCCACCTTATACCATCAGTTGGTTGGTAGCCTATTATACTTGACTCATACCCATCCTGATCTTTCCTTTGTTGTTGATCTTGTTTCCTGATATATGAAAAAGCCCCATGAAATCCATTGGAAAGAATCTAAAAGTATACTTCTCTATGTACATGGTACAGTTCAGTTTAGGATAATTTACAGTTCAGGGGGGAATCCTTTATTGATTGGTTTCATTGATTCATACTGGGCCGATGACCCTGATGATCAAAAGTCTATTGCAGGTTATGTTTTCAACCTTGGTTTAGGACCTGTCACTTGGGACCGTATGAAACAATGAGCTTTACACTTTCTTCAGGAGAAGCAGAGTACAAAGCAATGGTAAATGCAAGCCAGAAATCCTTATGGCTTTGAAAGATTATTCAGAGTTTGGATTCCAACAACAATATCCAACCAACCTTTGGTGTGACAATAAGAGTGCCATCAATGTCATCAAAGACCTAGTTCAACATCCGCACATCAAACACATCGAGCTACATATTATTTTCATCAGAAATCTAATTCATGATCAAGTTATTGAAGCTCCATTTTTCCCTACAGAAGATCAAGTTGCACACATTTTCACAAAGTCTCTTATAGAAGCAAAGATTTCCAAACTTCAATCTATGTTAGGAGTTCAATAAGTTTTCATCAAGGGGGGTAGGATCTAATGCCTCATTCATTATCCTATTGTGTCACTATTATAAATTGTTCAATCCTATCCGAAGTTGTTCTTAAGGGGAAATGTTAGGATATTTAGACACTTAGGAGTTAGTTAAGATATACTTGGTCTAATGTGTAATTGGGTAAAATTGTGTTTTTTTAGTATGCATGTGTAGTTAGGAAGTCTGACGGTCACGATATGTTCCCAACATAGAGTGATCTGATGGTTCATATTATCCTCGATCTTAACGACCATTGATCCACGACTTAACACTCGATTGGTCCATGCTATTTATTTAAAGAGCATGGGGATTCATTTGCCAATGATCAATTGTGAGAAAATCTCTTGTAAAATTTGTTTGTAATCTTTTTCTTTTGCATTAATAAACTGCTCCAAGTGGTCGCATTGGTTGGGGTTGTAGATGTTTCCCAGTAAGGGTTTTACCACGTCAAAACATAAGTTTGTTTATCTTTGATCTGATTTTGTGAGTGTTTACTGAAGGTGTTCTTCCTTTTTTGGAATACCTGTGTCATCGAACATGACTAGGGTTGACATCAATGCTTCTAGAGTTCATCTAGAGTTGACATCAATGAAAACTAACTTTCCAACAATCTCTTCCTTTGGCATTGATGGAAAAACCCATATTGAACCACTCATAATCCACCTATGACCAATGCTCCCGATTTTCATCTCCTCATAATTCTCTCTCCTCATGTTTCTCTCCTCATTTGACATCAATGATAAATGGTAACTCTCTTTGGGGTTTCTCCCCCTATTTTCACGCCTCTAATCATTCTCTTTTGATGTGTCTTTTTCTCCCCCTTTAACATAATGGGAAAAAGGGTAACTCTCCCCCTTGGTATGTTTCCCCCTGTCTTCATGCCTATGATATTTATTTCCTATTCTCTTTCCCTAATGATTTCTTTCCCCTTGAATTTTTTGCAATATTCCATGTAGATCAATGTGAGGCTTCTTTTACTTGCTTCCTTTCCTCTCTTCTGGTGCTTTTTTTACATTGGTGCTTCCTCTTGTAATTCACTGTCATTTATAAAAAAGCGTTAGAGTTACTTGACTTCGAATCTTTATGGATTTTAAATTTCACATCAATGACCATATTTTTCAAAAATTTTCCTTTTACAGTATGTCTTTTGCTGATGGTTTCTCTTCCCTTGTCTTGTTGTGCCTTTTCACTGATTTTTTTCTGTGACTAGCTAGTTTGACCTGCCAATATGATTTAATCCACTATTATGCATATTCTCTGACTCATGTCGTTTGTACCTTCCAAATATCTCATGAGATCATCTTCGTCCATATGTCATAAAATTTTCCATGACACTCCGACTCAATTTCATACAATCTTGACCTCTCTGTTATAATTGATCGCAACATACTCCTGCTTCTCAAGTTGTATTCTCAATCTAAAAACCTTATATGTCTGGAAGAATCTGTACTAAATATATGCCTACTTGAATACATGTGTGGAATACAATCATGAATATCTACCTAAAAGGTGTTCCACTAATGTTCTTCGTAGCTGTCAGCTGATACCTGCATGGGAATGTGTTTCAAAATATGCCTCACAAACAATCGAACTATCACAAGACAATATGCACTTTTGTCATCAAACCACTCTAAAATTTCCTTCCCAAACACTTCACACTTCTAGAAAGATAGTCCTTTGATATGTAGAGCTACTTCTTAGACTCCCCCTCTTCAATATTCATATTCAATGGGAGTCTCCAAGCCGAATGGCTTAGAAGAATAATTCAAACTGCTCTGATGTTGAGTGATCTTCCTCTTTGCCTATAGATTCATCATCTTCCTGAATTCTGACATCATCTTCTTGCATTCTAACATATTCCTTTTCATCCTCTTCTTGAATTCTGAGATTTTCCTCTTTGTCTGTAGATTCATCATGATCTTGTGCTACTGCAAATATTGTGAGTATGATATTTGGTACCTAATTTTCATTCACATGCTCTTATTATTTTTCATTTCTTCTTCAAACCTTCCTGTATTTAACATCAATGTTTTCCTTCATGGGAATATCTATCATGCCACTCCCCCAATAGATAATGATGTAAATAAATGATGTTGAGTTCTCCTTGCTAACTAGGAATCAATATAGAAATTAAACAAATTAGCTATGTGAAAAGGAAATTGCAGACCTTGAATAATAGATATATGGATGTAAGAGAGCATAGAATTATGGAAATTTAGGAATCCTTCACCTGCTATGTATTTATTACTCATTTCAATCTTGAGAGCCAAGTGTATTTTAGGGTCCTACCCTAACCCACGTACTTAGATACTTTATTAATGTATGAGGCCACCTTCATTGAATAAGGCCCATGAAATAGTTAGTTATTAGTCACTCATTTTAATAAAGGGTCATTTTAGTAATAAGGCCCAAATTAGTTGGTGGAACCTAATTATAAGGGGGGCATAGGTAGTTAATCTTATCTATGGATAGATATATATTGAATAGAAGCTTATGCATTGTTCAGTCAAACTCGTGACATTAGATTTAGAAAATCTGTGGCATTTCATAATTGGCATCATAGTATCCAATCATATAAGTATAAATGAAGTTGTGATCATTTTTCATTTTTAGTCTCAACCCCCACCTTGCATAAGTTATATTTTGGTGATTTTAAGAGATTTTTCTAAGGTTAGCAAGCATGATAGAGCTTCCCATGAAGGAAAACATTGATTTCAAATATAGGAAGGTTTGGAGAAGAAATGAAAAATAAGAAGAGAAGGTGAATGAAAACAAGGTCCCAGAGATCATACTCACAATATTTGTAGTAGTGCAAGATCATGATGAATGTACAGACAGAGAGGAAAATGTCAGAATTTAGGAAGATGATGAAAAGGAATATGTCAGAATGTGAGAAGATGACATCATAATTCAACAAGATGATGAATCTATAGGAAAAGAGGAATATGACTCAACATCAGATCCGTTTGAAGTATTATTCTAATCGATTCATCTTGGAGACTCCCTCACAAGGATAACACTCTACTACTACAGTGGTGATAGTGGATAGGGCACAGTTGTGAATTCAGTTCAGTGGGAATGTTCACAAACTTGGTGAGGTGAGGTGATTCATTTGACTTTCCTGAAGTTGTAATTTGAGCCAGTGGTGGAAATATGTCTTCATGTAGTCTTTCCCCTCTACTTTATGAAATCATTTCTCACTAGTGGGAAAGTCCAGTAAGAAGCAACTAGGTTGATTCTTAGTTGCTTCTTACAAAGTGTTATAGAGGTAAGATAGTTGGATAGGGAGCAAGCATAGGAGTGTTGCATAACAAAATCCCTTCTTATTAATAAATTAAAATAATTTAAAAACATATTGTCCTCATAATTTATCAATCCTCCATACTTACAAAGACGCATGATGAACCAAAACTGGTGCAAAATATTTTGAAGTTGAGTAAACCAATGCAATGAAATCATGAACTCTAGAGCTATGTTGTTGGATCTGGTACATATGGTAGGTTCTATATTGATCCAAGATATCTTCTATAAACCTCTGAATTGAAAAGTGAAGATATTCCACTATATAAATTTTCTCAACAAATATAAAAAATGTAGTTATAGGTCTTCATGTACCTTGTATATAGTTCTTATACCACAATGAGCAAAGACCCTTGAAATTTAAACAAATGTTGTTGAATGAAGAAACTAGAATTGATGGAGTCAATACTAGTGCTACTAGATGTCTCTTGATGTTTTTATGAACAAAGAAGAGTGAAATTCAATTATGTACATGCTTTAAAACTTTTAAAATGCAGGAAATCTAAACTTATTCATACTAAAACCGCTTAACCAAATTTTAACCAAGTGATGATAGTTGAGTGTTGGTGGCTGATTTGGCCATCCAAGTACATCTCCCACTGAAATCATATTGGATCATGGAGTGAGAGGAAAAATAACTGCAATGGGAACAAGGCAGTAAGGAGGTGGAGGGATAAAATTAGACTATGCCTCAAGCTGTGTAACGAGGAATAGATTTGATCACTTAGAAAAGGACCTGCTAAAAAAAGAGATAACCCCCTCTTTTTGAGGAAATTGGTTTGTTCTAGTTGTCTTGCATCCTATTCCCCTTTTATTCACACATTGCAAACTATTGTTAAAATCACGAACCAAATAATCTTCACCGAAACTCAAATCCTAGCACAATTCTATCTATGTGAATGAATTTGTTGAAGTCAAACATAGAGATAAATCATTAGATTACTAGCCAATGATGAATGTTGTTGACCAATGTGAGATTAGTCACCATTAACGCTAATGAGTGTTGAGGTGCCATAGTAAATCTTGTGAGGTATGAATAGATGAGTTGAATTTGAGTCACCTGGAAGATATGAAAAAAAGGGAGCATCAAGGAATCCCCATTACCTTCAATGATAGAACATATCAGTAATTCATGCAAGCCTCTAGGTACCATGAAAAATATATAACCTTGACCCCAGATAATGTGTTGGAGTCAATGGGGCAAATTTTGTTAAAAGGAGGGCCTTAAGGAATCCCCCATCATCTAACATGAGAATAAACATAATTATTTGAAGAATAGAAGGTATAACCAACAATTGTATGCAAAATTTTATTGTGGACTTGCCTGCCAGTAACCTAGTTCTCAAGAAAATCCATGTCTATCTACGCAAACAAACTAATTTTCATAACTAGACTAATTTTTATCTTTACTTTTTTTTTATTGTTTTCTATTTTTTTTTCCTCTTTTTTTTCTTACATATACATATATACACACCCATAAATTTGAAAGAAAACTCAAGTAGAGGTTAGACATGGGGAAAGAGACCCCCATTGACAACCTCTATCTCTGACTGTTGTAACATATCTCGAACAAACTTTTCCTTGGACATGGGTTTATGGTATAATCTTAATTGATGGCCATTCACCACAAAGGAGATTTGATCTTCATCAATTATTTTGATTCTTACTGATCCATAAAGAATGGTTTCTTATTAATTATTCTTCCTTAGGAAACAATCATTGTTAAACCTGTTCTAGTGAATAAAAAGTAATAATGACCATGAAGAACATTTACCTGGGTTAGGAAATGTGCTTATATAAAATAATATGTACTAGTGCATATCATATAGTACACACTCGTGCATATACTTTTGTATGGAGCATCACATAAACGAATGGGTAACTACACAAAAATCTTACACACTAATAAAATCATAACTTTTCATACCAAGCGATGCACTCTACATCAACAAATGAGGGGCCCCAGTCCATTAAAATATTATTTACATCAAAATATCCATTGAGACCAAAAAAATCCCAAATCCCCCAAAAAACAAATATCATTGTGAAAGGGTAAAGAAATTAAATACTTGTTGCTAGGTTTGTAGCAACAAAAACAAAAGGGAAGTAACGAAAAAACTAGGATTTGTAGCATTGAAGGTGAGATTGAAACCCTTCTATTTTGTTGAAATGAAATATCAATATGAATAGGAATTTTTTTGGGGGAGAATTTCTTTTCAATTAATGGAAAATTTGTTGAGATGAAGAGAGTGAAGTTACATAATTAAAATTTCTCCTCTGCAAATATATTTGCAACCCTTGATGATCCCTTACAAATTTATCTCTTCAAAGAATATGTCCAATCCAATATCTTACCTGGTAAATCTCTCTTACACAATTCTTCCCTCTAACTTTTGGCACAACAATAGATTAGGGTTTTTTTTATCTCATTTTTACAAACTCGAAATCCCACTCCTTTTTTCATTTTAATTTTTGGTGTATTGATGAGAAATGTGTTATCTATTTTTTAAAACTTTTTTGGCACACAACGTGTCTATCAATTTTAAGTGCACTAATGTAATATATTATTGCAAACACACCACAATAATAGTCTTAATCGAAAATAGAAGTGCAAACCTCTATAAAAATACTTTGTAGAGGTTTTCCTTTGCGAAGGTTTTCCTAGTGTGCATTAAATTGTAGTGCACCAATACGTCTAGTAAAAACAAATGCACTAGTGCACCAATGTAAATTAAGCACACTTTATACTTAAAAAGGACCTTCAAAAGTTTGTTTGAAGTTAGAATGTTGCATGCTTCCCATACTTTCTTGTAGGAATATAAACACAAATTACTTACCTACTTAACAAGAACCCTCCTAAGTTCTCATTTTTTTAGAGGTCACATTCAATGGTTGTTTTTATCCCCATTTTAAAAAACCAAAGTTACTGACTTAATGAGAACTCTATCCCAAAAAACCCGTATTTTGTGTAAAAAACACTAAAATAGCCCTCGTTTAAAAAAATGGTGCTACCGGTAGCACCCTTTCTAAGGGGGTGGTTAAAATCGGAACTTGTTTACAATCATGGCCTTGTAAACCAATACCATTGGACAAAATTGACCCTCTAATTGATAAGTGATGCAACCCGTATCTCCGTTTTTATTTTTGGAATTAAAATTACAACTTAATCGAAATTGTGGGCTTGATCGTTGGTACTGTTGCAAATAAAAAACGTCAAATTAGTAAAATTATAACTTAATTCAAACCATGGCCTTGATCACTGATACTGTCACAAAGAAAAACTTTAAATTTGATCGTAACTTGAAAAGTGTTATTTTATTTATTATTATTTTTTTAATTTACATTAAAAAAATAAATTGAAAAAAAACTACCTTAGTAAACGAGTTCAAAAAAAAAAGAAAAAAAAGTACTTGAGTCCTTGCCTTAACCCTAAGAATCACTAAATGTTGGAATGTGGATAATTGATACCATAGACTCTTCCACTTGTTTCAATTCACTTATTTCTCTTTCAACTTCAAGATCAATTCTATGTTTTTTAGAAAGAGGTTTTGTTGAGGTGTCTTCTTCCATAGATCATCATACATGTTCCATTGTACATATTATTTTTAAAGATATGTCATTATAATATCTACGTCCATGTTACTTCCTCCTTTTTTTGATGCCAAATATTGCTACTGCAATATTTACTACACTTCCTCCCAAGATTCTTTGTTGGCCAACTTCTCTTTATTTGGATCTAACTCGTGAGTGTATGATATTAAACCAACTGCAATCCTCATGTTAGAGATTACTTGAAAATGATAATATTGAAAAATTCATCTTCCTCAAACAAAAAGGATTTCATTATATTTTCATAATGGTAAAAGAAATTCTAGTTTTAACAATGAATGATAAAATATTAGTTGGAAACACAAAGGATGATTTCTTGTTATTTGAAACAAAATGAACATTATTTGCATTAAGACTTTGTCTAACATACTCTATGGAAAAAATCATTGGAGTTAAATAAACAAGAAATTTATAGGAATTTAATTCAGAATGATAGATCCTCAAAATTGTATAAACTTTAGAGACATACCAATCTCCAAATTTAAATTGTTTATTGATGTGTAGATAACGCCTACATTCAGGAGGTAGCCTAAGTGGAATTTAATAGAAAACTAAGGTAGAGGATATTGACATGAAATAGTCAACAAAAGTCTTAAAACCATTTTGTTGACCATGATAGTTTACAACATGAATCCATTCAAATACTGGAAGCAATATTCCCTCTTGATATTATTTTTTTAACATCAAGTGTGAAAAGTACATTGATTGATGATAAAGAAAGAGATATACTAAATATGACTAATACCTAAAAAAAACTTCATTTTTTTTTCCAAATGAACTAGTTGTTCATGAATTATATCAAACAGAAATCCAACATAGTTAAACTTGGTTGTTTGTGTTATTTTATGGACAAACCATAAAATAGTGTCATCCATAGAACTTTAATTTTCACACCCCATAACTATAATTACTCTAGTTATGAAAATCCATCTCTAGCTATGCAAACAAATTGATTTTCATAACTAGACTAATTTTTATCTTTAATTTTTTTATTGTTTTCTATTTTTATTTTCTTTTTTCTTTTTTTTTTTACATATACATATATACACACCCAAAAATTTGAAAGAAAACGCAAATAGAGGTTAGAAATGGGGAAAGAGACCCCTCGTTGACAACCTCTATCTATGACGGTTGTAACATATCTCAAACAAACTTTTCTTTGGACATGGTTTTATGGTATAATCTTAACCGATGTCCATTCACCACAAAGGAGATTTGATATTCATCAATTATTTTGATTCTTACCGATCCATAAAGAATGGTTTCTTATTTATCATTCTTCTTTAGGAAACAATCATTGTTAAACCTGTACGAGTGAATAAAAAGTAATAATGACCATAAAGAACCTTTACCTACGTTAGCAAATGTGCTTATATAAAATAATATGTACTAGTGCATATCATATAGTAATACACACTCGTGCATATACTTTTGTATGGAGCATCACATAACCGAATGGGTAACTACACAAAACTCTTACACACTAATAAAATCATAACTTTTCATCCCAAGCGGTGCACTCTACATCAACAAATGAGGGGCCCCAATCCATTAAAATATTATTTACATCAAAATATCCATTGAGACCAAAAAAATCCCAAATCCCCCACAAAAACAAATATCATTGTGAAAGGGTAAAGAAATTAAATACATGTTGCTAGGTTTGTAGCAACAAAAACAAAAGGAAAGTAACAACAAAACTAGGATTTGTAGCATTGAAGGTGAGCTTGAAACCCTTCTATTTTGTTGAAATGAACTATCAATATGAATAGGAATTTTTTTTGGGATAATTTCTTAATTAATTAATGGAAAATTTGTTGAGATGAAGAGAGTGAAGTTACATAATTAAAATTTCTCCTCTGCAAATATGTTTGCAACCCATGATGATCCCTTACAAATTTATCTCTTCAAAGAATATGTCCAATCTAATATCTTACGTGGTAAATCTCTCTTACACAATTCTTCCCTCTAACTTTTGGCACAACAATAGATTAGGGTTTTGTTTATCTCATTTTTACAAAATCGAAATCCCACTCCTTTTTTCATTTTAATTTTTGGTGTATTGATGAGAAATGTGTTATCTATTTTTTTAAATTTTTTTGGCACACAACGTGTCTATCAATTTGAAGTGCACCAATGTAATATATTATTGCAAACAAACCACAATAATAGTCTTAATCGAAAATAGAAGTGCAAACCTCTATAAAAATACTTTGTAGAGGTTTTCCTAGTGCACATTAAATTGTAGTTCACCAATGCATCTAGTAAAAATAATGCACTTGTGCACCAATGTAAATTAGGCACACTTTATACTTAAAAAGGGCCTTCAAAAGTTTGTTTGAAGTTAGAATGTTGCATGCTTCCCATACTTTCTTGTAGGAATACAAACAAAAATTACTTACCTACTTAACAAGAACCCTCCTGAGTTCTCATTTTTTTAGAGGTCACATTCAATGGTTGTTTTTATCCCCATTAAAAAAAAACAAAGTTACTAACTTAATGAGAACTCTATGCCAAAAAACTCATATTGTGTGTAAAAAACACTAAAATAACCCTTGTTTAAAAAAATGGTGCTACCGGTAGCACCCTTTCCAAGGGGGTGGTTAAAATCGGAACTTTTTTACAATCATGGCCTTGAAAACCAATACCATTGGACAAATGACCCTCTAATTGATAAGTGATGCAACCCATATCTCCGTTTTTATTTTTGGAATTAAAATTACAACTTAATCGAAATCGTGGGCTTGATCGTTGGTACTGTTGCAAATTAAAAACTTCAAATTGGTAAAATTATAACTTAATTCAAACCATGGCCTTGATCACTAGTATTGTCACAAAGAAAAACTTTAAATTTAATCGTAAATTGAAAAATGTTATTTTATTTATTATTATTTTTTAATTTACATTAAAAAAATAAATTGAAAAAAAAACTACCTTAATAAACGAGTTTAAAAAAAAAAAAAAAAAAGTACTTGAGTCCTTGCCTTAACCCTACGTATCACTAAATGTTGGAATGTGGATAATTGATACCATAGGCTCTTCCACTTGTTTCAATTCACTTATTTCTCTTTCAACTTCAAGATCAATTCTATGTTTTTTAGAAAGAGGTTTCGTTGAGGTGTCTTCTTCCATAGATCATCATACATGTTCCATTGTACATATTATTTTTAAATATATGTCATTGTAATATCTACGCCCATGTTACTTCCTCCTTTTTTTGATGCCAAATATTGCTACTACAATATTTACTACACTTCCGCCCAAGATTCTTTGTTGGCCAACTTCTCTTTCTTTGGATCTAACTCGTGAGTGTATGATATTAAACCAATTGCAATCCTCATATTAGAGATTACTTGAAAATGATAATATTGAAAAATTCAACTTCCTCGCACTGAAATGATTTCATTATATTTTCATAGTAGTAAAAGAAATTCTAGTCTTAACAATGAATGATAAAATATTAGTTGGAAACACAAAGGATGATTTCTTGTTATTTGAAATAGAATGAGCATTATATGCATTAAGACTTTGTCTAACATACTCTATGGAAAAAAACATTGGATTTAAATAAACAAGAAGTTTATAGGGATTTAATTCAGAACCATAGATCCTCAAAATTGTATAAAATTTAGAGACATACCAATCTCCAAATTTAAATTGTTTATTGATGTGCAGATAATGCCTGCATTCAAGACGTGTAACTTAAGTGGAATTTAATAGAAAACCAGGGTAGAGGATATTGACATGAAATCATCAACAAAGGTCTTAAAACCATTTGGTTGACCATGATAGTTTACAACATGAGTCCATTCAAATACTAGAAGCAATATTTCCTCTTGATATTATTTTGTTAACATCAAATGTGAAAAGTATGTTGATTGATGATAAAGAAGGAAATATACTAAATATGACCGATACCTAAAAAACCTTCATTTTTTTTCAAAATGAACTAGTTGTTCATGAATTATATCAGACAGAAAGCCAACATAGTTAAAATTGGTTGTTTGTGTTATTTTATTGACAAACCATAAAATAGTGTCATCAACGAAACTATAATTTTCATACCCCATAACTATAATTAATCTAGTTATGAAAATCCATGCCTAGCTACACAAACAAATTGATTTTCATAACTAGACTAATTTTTATCTTTACTTTTTTTTTATTGTTTTCTATTTTTTATTGTTTTCTCTTTTTTTTTAACATATACATATATACACACCCAAAAATCTGAAAGAAAACTCAAGTAGAGGTTAAAGATAGAGAAAGAGACCCCCCATTGACAACCTCTATCTCTGACTTTTGTAACATATCTCGAACAAACGTTTCCTTGGACATGGGTTTATGGTATAATCTTAACCGATGGCCATTCACCACAAAGGAGATTTGATCTTCATCGATTATTTTGATTCTTACCGATCCATAAATAATGGTTTCTTATTTATTATTCTTCTTTAGGAAACAATCCTTGTTAAACTTGTACCAGTGAATAAAAAGTAATAATGACCATGAAGAACCTTTATCTGGGTTAGGATATGTGCTTATATAAAATAATATGTACTAGTGCATATAAAATAGTAATACACACTCATGCATATACTTTTGTATGGAGCATCACATAACTGAATGGGTAACTACACAAAACTCTTACACACTAAAAAAATCATAACTTTTCATGCCAAGCGGCGGAAAGAAAGTTGGATTTGACTATGCAGGATGTCATAAACCCCATAGGATGTTTGTTCATATCTTGTGATTTTTCACTGCCCAAGGGTGTGTTGCACCATGACGGTTCTTACTTGGTTTCTTGGCACATCAATAATACTTCATCTAAACTACGTCTCTTCACCTAGATCATATCCATATTCCATTCTAGGTTACTGGCGAGTCACACTCCTACTCTAGTGCAACTCGTGTATACTTAGACAATTTTTAAAAATTTAAAACTTAGCATATATAAACATAAATCCATGAACATGAGAAATCAAGAGAACAACTATGGATCAAACAAAAGACAAACACATAAATAGTGCGGGAAACACGAACCGTGCTTAACACTCGGCTAAGTCTTTATTATTGTGAAACAATTATGATATGAGCACTACTGGCTTGGCTTACAAATTGGGTTGAGTCACATGACTCGCCTCACCCCACCAAGAAACTCATTAACAAATTTTTCACATAAAAACTTTCTATCGCAACCATCTCCGCAACCTCCTATGGGGAACCTCAGACATACCCGCAACAATAGACTTGTTGTCACTTTGTTTCCACATAATTTCACCAAGATAATATAGATTTTGGTTCTACCTCACACATGCCTCCAACATACTTTTGTTTCCAAACTTCCCAAAAACCTCCCAAGTCATCCCACTCTTGGATACTTGTCTTCCATATTGGAAACTCTTCCTTAGTTCGTTGCCTCAAAGTTGCCTTAGACTTGTTCTCTCCAAATCCTTTCCAATATTCTATGCCTTCCTTTGGCTATGCACATGTTCTCTTATAGGAACACCAAGGATCACTTGTGTGAAATGTCATGTCTCTTGGGTGTGTTGCGCCCCTTTGTGAACCCACACTCAAACGAGTCTTCATGCCCCTCCATGGACCTGGTGCACCCATCCAAGCCCACGCACCCATAAATTATCATGTCTCTTGGATCGATGCACCCCATCCTTGGGTGTGCACCCGTTTACTAGTGTATTCTCTTGTGGTTATTGTTTTCATTCCTCGTGGGTGTGTTGATGGGTTCACCCAACCTCCTTAGTGTTCCCATGTTGTTGAGGGCATACGACTCCACTCCTTGGGAATTCTCCCAAGTTTCCTCGCCCTTGCCCAAATGTAACCTAAGTCTTCATCAATAATTCTAAGTCAAGTAATGTGTGTGCACCCTTGGTGTTGTACATCACCATTGTGCACCCAAACATATTCGTTCTCCTAACCGATTTCTTCCTCCTTGTGCTCTTCATCTGTTTCATCACTGAATCTACCCAAGGAGAATGTGCGCTTGGTGGGTGTCATGGGAGACCTTACATCCTCCCCCACTCTAGGTTCTTTCCATCCCTGAAAACATACATCAATCTCTATGGCCTCTCTACCCCAGCTATAGATATTTTCACCACTCAACGAATGGTGTCTCCTCAACTATTGTCATCGGGGAAAAATATTCTTAGGAAGTTCTTCAAAGTGAACCCAAGTGATGGATGCTATTGACCCATGATGGCTTTGATATTTCGAACCTGTAATTTGTGTGTCATGTACATTGGATCATCTCAAGTTCCAAACTAGTTGGGTGATCAGTCCAACTATCACATTCATCTCTAGAGAATGCATGTCTCCACATCCAACAAACTCTTGTATATATTCCTCATCATCATCATGTCCAACCACTCTTGGTCTTTTTGTGTCTCCCACTGTAATATCAACATGTTTGTTTCACTTAGACGAACCCATTTGATTTTGGACAAGGTCCTTCCCGTTGCCTTAGTTTGGCAAGTTGCCTCCACAACACATTCTTCATTTCACAACTTCCCTTCTTGAGTATTTCGATGAAACCTCCACTATGAATAAGCATTCATGTTTCTTTCTCCTAAAAACATGTTTCTATCTTCTTTTCTTAGAAACTAGAATTTACCCAATAGCCTCCACCATGGATATTGGCACACATTGTGTCTGACTTGTGCTCCATGTGTAAGTATCACATGACCAAAAAAAATTCTTTCAAAGTTCATCCCAACTCCTCAAGTCATTCTATAGTCTGTTGAAAGTTGTATATCCCCATGGAACTCCTACAAAATTTTATGATTGTTGTAGGGTGTTGGTCTTCAACTCCTACCTCTTCCACATACATCTCTAACTCTGGTTGAGTAAGTGCCTCCATGCAATCTCTTCACTCAACTCTGGTAATTATGCTTCCAGATCCTCCACATCATCCATAAGCTATCATTGATGAATATTCACTTAGTGATGTTCCCACTACTCCATGGAAAGTGAAGGGTCCAACTGTCTCCTACACTCATGTTCATGGTTCTATGGGTTCCTAAATCGACCAACCTTCCTCATGGTTGTCTCCATTGAAGTCTTCATCACCATTAGTTATTATTCTTCTTTCCCCAGACTACTCAGAGATGTTTCAGTGTGGATGAATTTTTTCTCTTGTGTCATGGTGCAAGGCTTTTCGGTGCTCCTAATAACTCCTACCAACCCGATCACATAAATCCTAGGCGTTCTCTTGATCTTACTCTTCGTCGTTAGGGGTGTGCTTGGAATTTTGTCCTCTTTTAAGAATAATAAGTGACTTTCATGAATGAGTGGAGCTACTTTGAAAAGTTTGAGGAAGTACAAGCCCAATATCAATGCGTGATGTTCCAATGGAGCTACCAACATATCCATGTTTCCAAACCACTCTCCCACTCTCAATGGTGTTGAACAAACAATCCATTTCACTAGCATCACCACTAACTTGAACACTTTACATGTTCTAGTGAAGCTCTCATGTTTGCAATAAAGAGACTTCATGGCTCATTCACTCACAAAATTGTGGGTTTCCCTAGTGTCAACCAAGGTTTTCATCCTCAACCTACTTACTATTGTGTCCACAAAGCATAGTCCTTCAACTCATTCACTTTGTGAAAGTTTTCCTTGACCTCTTGTCTTGAAATTTTGCATGCATTCCACCAACATTTCCATGACTCTTTTCATCTCTTTTGTTGGTTTATTCTCTTGAATTGTGATGGACAAGCATTTTTGGATACAATTTTGAGAAAAATACTAAGTATGGAGAAAATAGGTTGCAAAAGAGGAAAGGGGAGAAGCCAGGATCACCACAGAAGATAAAGAAAAACAAGAAGATCAAGAAGATCAAGAAAATAAAGAAGACCAAAAAGATAAATCAAGGAGGGAAAGCATGCACAAAAGGAGGAAAAAGACACCTGAGAAAATAATTTTAACTAACTCATTATGAGTTTTCATAAGATATTGATCCCTAATATCCTGTATAAATATGTAATGGGTCGGGAAGATTAGGGGTTGTTGATACTATTGTTGTTTTGGTTGGATATTATAGTTGGTTGGGGCTCTTTCTATCTATCTCTTGAGTCTGTCTAGTCCAGTCTAATGGGTATCGGGCGCAAACAAAGACTGAGAGGAAGGGATATTGCATTTGAGAATTAAGAGAGTGAATGGAAGGAAGTCTGTAATGCAGAGGATAGGTGGGATGTGGATTGATCATGATGTATCCATTGTAGTGCAACGCGCAAGCTTGAGACTATTTCCTAAAGAAGAATAAAAAATAAGCTTGATGTAGCCTAGGTGTTACACATGATTTTGGTCATCTTGGTGATGTATTAACAATAGTGTACTCAGGCTCCCAACAAGAACTTTCTCCTAAGAAAAGTGGCATTTATCTCCTTCCAGAAAACATATTTTCAAAGTGAGTTCACAGGTTGCATATGGCCTAGGGTGCGAGAATGACCCATTCTCGCAGGCCACCTTCATCTAGGGTGTGAACTTCTCGCAGGTTGCTCTATACACATGGTGCGAGCTTGTTTTTAAGCTTGGAAAAGAGAAGAAGTCTTGAGGGTTCTAGAAGGGAATCTTCTAGAAAATGTGTTGGCATTCGTATGGTTGTCATTTTACTGGCTTCTCTGATTTGGTGGGATCATTCTCATCCATGTAAGCATCTCACCCTCTCCTATATATTGAAATGATTCTCATGGAAAAGGTTAAGCAAGATTAATTGAAGAATTGGTGAAGGAATTGTGTGAAGAACCATTCTTGAAATGAAGCTTGGAGACTCTAGAAGGTCTATCAAGAGGAATTGGATCTTCTTCATGCAAGTACAGAGTAAGTGTGTGTGTTGGAACCAAGAGTCACCAAAAGGAATCTTGCAACATCAAGGCAATCAGGTTGTATCTTCTACTTTCAATTAATATGATACAGCGGCATGTCCCTTTCCCATAAAGTCACTCTTACTTTATTGTGTAATTCCTTTATCATATGCATAAGTTGACATTGAATACGTTTTGCTATCTTCACTTTGGTTGGTTTGTGTTGTCTTGGTCTTGACCTCACGAGAGCACCAGAGCGAAGAGGGAGCAACAAAGAATTAAGGAAGCGATACAAAGGTATGTCACTTATTCCTCCTTACTAGCTAATTCAATGGTCGTAACTTAGGGAAAGAGTCATGTCCTATCATGTTTTGTTCTAGATATAGGTGGATCTAGGGAGAGTTTTTAGTGTCCGCACCTACCGATTAGTCCAATAACAAAATTGGCAACTCCGTTGGGGATGCAACCCATTTTTTAGTGGTTTTTGGTGTTTTTCCTTGGCCATTTTCTCTTGCCTTACCTTTCTTCATTTTTATCAATCTCTGAGTCTTCAGGGGACCCTGACAGACTCTCTGGGTCTAGAAGTCCCTTCAAAAATTTTGTCTTTTAAAATTTTTTTGCCTAGTTTTAGGCCTTCTCACACTAAAACCCTCTGTGGCCTGCGAGAACCCCTTGAGTTCGCACTTTTCCTTTCAGTCTAGTGCGAGATTCTCACACTCTGCTTGAGGCTAGCCTATGAGAATGCTCCATTCTCGCACTGTACATTACTAATAGCCTGCGAACCCATTTTTAAAATTTTTGGAATTACGGTTTTTGTATGCTTAGATGCCCAGATCTATATGTGTCTGAAAAGAACTTCTTGGACCAGTAGTTGATTGTTTCTTGACTTCAAATTTTGCGCATGATCAATCTTTGGAAATCAAAGGCTCCTCTTGTCCATCTTTTTCTCAACTCTCTTCTCTTGACTTTTCTTAGCAAGGATATAATCTCTGATCCTAGAATCTGAGTACTTTTTTGGTTAGGAGCTGGTGATCAGTTTGAAACTTGGGATTGTTTGTCTTTCTCATTTTCTCATTACTTGGAAAATCATTGTTCTCATGCAATTGAAAAGACTAGTCTTGTCTTCTTGTCATTTTTGTCTCCACTGAAAGATTGGTTTGGGTTTTGTTTATTGCTTATTCATTAGTTATTGGTTTTCCTTAGTTTCACCACCATGGTGGTTCTTTTTGAAAGTAAAAAACAATTTTCTTTTTAAAAGCATTTTCATTTTGAAAATATTGGAAATCAATCTTTGAAATAGAACAAATAAAGAATTGTCATTGTTACGTGATTTGATGAAGATTGCATTTTAAAGAAGATTTTATATCATAGTTCAAGATTGTTCCAGAAAACTCCTCTTTCCCTCATGTAAATAGGATTCATCGAACAAGAATTGATATTTTTCATTCCTGTATTTGCATTGTTGGGTCGAGTCTCACACAACATCAGTTTCATTTATGTTTCCTTTGAGTAACAACAACCTTTAATAATATTGTGCAATTTTAACATTTAACTAGTAACTCTTTTCTAGGACTCTATTACACCAACAATTAACTAGGCTAGAGCTTTGGAATAGGCAGAGAGATACACTCTCCAAAGCACAAAACACACAATAACATATCGTGTTAAGGAGTGTCAAATTCCATTTGCAACATTTTGTCCTGGGAAGCCCTTCTCACACAAGGGTCAAACTTGAGGTCGCATTGATATTGACAGAGTTACTCACTATGCTTTGTTGATATCGGTGTAGAGATTGCACATATTATGGGGGTCACTTGAAGGTATACCCAAAATGATGAGTGGAAGCCTCTCAAGTTTGATTTTGGGCTAGATACCCTACCATTGCGTGTGGATCGGACTATCGACTATCCCCCCAGGCTTTATTGTTGTCAGTGGTAACCTTACAGGCCTTTGTTCTTAGGGTCTTACACAAGGTGACTGTGAAGGGGCAAGTCTTCATGGTACTTGGAATCGACGTTGGCCAAACTCACTCGGGATCCTTGGAGGGTATACCCACGATTATGTGTGGGAGCTTGCACCAGGGTGTAAGTCCATTAAGCATGTCATCAACGTAACCTTTCCACCCTAGCCTAGCCCCTTCTCATCTCGTCGTTGCGACATTGGATTTCATCACCAACTAGTAACTTCAGAATTAGAAGGTTTTTTTTGCTTGGTGTTGTTTCCTAGAATTTTTACTAGCGCATGTTGTTTGTTTACACAAGTTGACCACAAGAATTTCTTTGTAAGTTTGTAACTCATTCACAATAGACCCTCCACGTCGTTCACGTAGAATGCAGGGCTTACCCCCAAAAAATCCGGAAGGTTCTCAACCCTTGCCTACAAGCTTACCAGAGGGCTCTCCTCAACAAAGTGAAGTCTAAGACGTCACCACTCCACAAGTGGAAAGAACTAACTCTCTAGAACGGTTTCGAATTACCAATTCTCGAGAGGACTTTTGACTTCAGCCCAATTCTGAGAGATGTATTATGCGAGTGAATTCTTTCGGAGACTTAGTTGTTTTGTCTTCTGGATCACTGACTGGACCTTTTCTAGGATCTGAGGGCCAAGATCCTTTTTGGACTACTGGCATTTTTAGATGGGATCTCTTTGGTTTAGGAGCAAGCGTTGATATCATTGTCTCACCAGTGTTCCCCAAAACCTCTGACCCAGATGCAATACCTTTTACTATTGCTTATTATTTTCCTAGTACAGAAGCTTCGCGAGATGACCACATCTTGACCCTCCCTTTACAAATGGTCCATTACACAGATTCTACGAGTATTCACACCGGGATTACAGCAGCTAGTCAATCCCCCATTGGCACACCTCTCTCGCCTAGTGTCACCCCGACACTTCCACCGGGATACCGTGTGTTGAATGCTTCTATTTCCACTCCTACACAAACCCCATCCAAAACTCCTGGTGGTCCCTCTTCTTCTAGGCACTCTCCTCCTGGTTTCATTCTGACACTTCCTCAACCCCCTTTCAGAGGACCTTTTCCATCATCTATCAGTGACACCAATCCTAGTGGCACCATTCCATTGTTCACACCAAATTACTAGATTCATGTTGGTGGACAATTTCACCAAGGAGGTTTGACTCAACCCCCCCTTGTAGGGAAAATTCCTATTGGAACACAAATCCCAATTGGAACACAACCCCTAATTGGAACTCAACCCTCGATTGGAGGACAATCCCCATAGACCCCAGCTATGGACAAAACATACCTCCATCCTTGGCCCAGTATTGGAACCATTTGATACAACATAATCCTCAATTGACTGGGGGGCAACAACCTCCATCTACATCCGTTATACCCCCAAGTATAGGCCAACCATATCCAGGTATGTCCAATCCTATTTGGGGCTCGAATGCTCAAACTCATGTCCCTGTTCAAGGATACAATCCCATTAGCTACTTTCCTCCATAACAACCAATGAATCTGCCTGGGTCTTCGCATTATATGCAGACTACTTATGGTCCCATTGGTTTGTCGATGGGACTCCCTCCCCAAAGCCACCAGTACCCTCATGTGAATAGACATTTACCCTTCTTGGCCGCTTTGGACCTCCCAGATCTGTTGAATATTTTAAACGATCCAATCTGTCACTCTCCCCATTGGCCCACTATACCATCCAAGCTAGCATCTAACATCCCTAAATTCAATGGCAAAGCGAGAGAGGACCCAAACAATCACATGATGACTTTTCACCTCTGGTGCTCATCCAACTCCTTGATGGATGACTCTATTCATTTACGTCTTTTTCAAAGAGCTCTTATAGGTTCTTCCGCGAAGTGGTATATAGAATTACCATGAGGTTTATTCGTTGACTTCAACACCCTAGCTATGGCTTTCCTCACCCACTACTAGTTACCGATCCGTTATGAAATGGGGACCAAGATTTTGAGTTCTTTTAAACAAAACAAAGCCACTCATATATCTGATCACATTCATAAGTGGCAACGGAGACGACGTCTCATCAAACTCGAAATTCTCAATCAGTTGTTGGCCATGTGGTTCACCAAATCATTCATGAACGACATTAGTCATGACATTTCCATGGGTGGAGTTGTCACAAAAGAACAGGCCATAAGTCATGCTCAATACCTTGACCTCGTTTACTCAAAAACAGGTACTCTTTACAACTTACTCCCTGATGCACCTTGTCCTTCCACTTCCACCACTTCAACTACTGCAATTGCTTCTCATGCAGCTAATGGTGTGATTGGCACTTTCCATGCCCAACCACATTCTGCCTCAAGCAACAACCCCAAACCCATTTCTTCTAATGCTCAAAATGCTCCATCTCCTACCCCTCCCACCGGCAAGACTTCTGAGGTAATTGCAGTTCAATCTACCCCATCCGGTAAAAACAAATCCAGAAAAGGAAAGGGTAAGAATAAGGAGGACAAAAATACTATGTAAGCAGAGAAAACCAAAACTCCACCTGTTGATGATAGGGATAAGTGCAAACCTTGATACCCTTGTTTTATCTGTGGTGATGATCATTACACAAAGGATTGTCCACAATGCGTCCAGGTTACTAAGTTCCTTCAAGGGGCCCCGAAACCACCCACTCCATCCGTTTCGTCCCAACCCTTCCCCGCTCAACAATAGGCCCAATTGGT
Source organism: Picea glauca (assembly GCA_000966675.3). Taxonomy (NCBI): domain Eukaryota; kingdom Viridiplantae; phylum Streptophyta; class Pinopsida; order Pinales; family Pinaceae; genus Picea; species Picea glauca. The sequence goes on along the minus strand of JZKD02S1674325.1, from coordinate 660,597 downwards.
CATTCATGAGCAACCTTCCCCTTCCACTACGTCCTATGTATTAATGTGTACCTGCAATTCAAAGAAGAATGTCATCGCACTTACCACTTGAGCCAAAGATTATTCTCCCTCTAAAGAGAAGGTTGATGATATACCCCCTTCATTGGTCCAACTATCTCCCATGACTCCACCTACCAATGATCCTTTTCATCTCGAATGACCAAGCCTTGACACAGTTCTTTGCCCCCCTCCAAAGGGCTTCATTCAGAAATTGGCTTTGAATCCTCATGCTCGTGTTGCCCAGAACTACAACATTGTTGAAGATCTGGCCCAAGCACCTTCCGCGATGTCAACCCCTGAAGTCCTTCAAAGTTGTCCCACACAACAGAAGGCACTGTTGAAAGCTATCGATGGAATCAACCCAATGGATTCGAATTTAATAATTTTTTACTTGGAAGATCACATTCCAAGGTTACCCCCTCAACTCGCATTCCCAATCCAAGTCATTGTCTCCAACAAAAACATTTGTAGAACCATTATCGATGAGGGTGCCTCGACGTGTGTCATGTCTGTTACCTACTGGAAAGTCATCATCTCTCCCTCTTTGACTGAATCCCATAACACACTCAAAGACTTAGATGGATCTGGTTTTAAGCCTTACGGTGTCCTTCCTTCATTGCCAATCATGCTAGAAGGCAAAACAGTCCAATTCGAAGTGGAAGTCTTTGACGCTCTTCTCGATTACAATCTTCTGCTTGGCCGTAGTTGGATCGATTCCATGCACGCAGTTGTGTCGACACTTTTTCGTGTTGTACGTTTTTCACATCAAGGAAAGGTAATCACCATCGACCAATTAGCCTTCTTTAACTCAGATACGTGTACTGGAAACATACCGTTCATTGCCAAAACCCCCCTGGCTACGAAAATGTCAGTGTAGGTCTTCTCAAAGACTCTTCGTTAATGGGTACCTTCCCCATTCCACCACCTGATGTTCCACACTCATATGTTGCTTCAATCAACATGATCTCCACCTCGATTCACAAAACCCCTACGTCTCACGACCCATGGATAGTACCCGACCTCGGCGATCATCTTCGTTACAATGATGAAATGCCTTTGAGTCTAGTCGAATCTGCCTATTAGGCCATTCAATCGGCAAGCCCTTCTACCCCCTCTCTTGGTGATTTATCTCTAGATCCTTTCCATGTCATTTTTCCCATGGACAAGATGATTATGTCTGTCATGGAAGAAACCCCTTGGAATGATGGACATCACCATTCCATCCTCTTTCTGGAACAACACACCATCGAGAGCTACCAATGGATATCAACCCCGTCGACCATTGTCGTCATTTTAACCGTTCCCAAGTCCACACATGATGTGTTTTTCGAAGGGAACTTAAGTAATATCTCACCCACTATTCCCCTTGACATATCCATCAAACTTGGAATTGTCAAAAATGTGCATATCGGAGCTTTGTGTTCCCCTGATGAAATCGTCACCTACAAGTCACTTTTCAAAGAATTGTGTGACATCTTCACCTGGAGCTATGAAGAAATGTCGGGTATCAACCCCGAAATTTTGATACATGAGATTAAGACATACCTAGACGCTAAACCCATCTGGCAACGCCTTCATCCAGTTCACCCACATAAAGCGGCTGCTATTAAGCTTGAAGTCGAGAAACTTCTCAAAGCCGGCTTTATTTACCCAGTGACCCTCACTGATTGGGTTTCCAATATTGTCCCGATCGACAAGAAATAAGGCACAATCCGCATATGCATTGATTATAGGGATATAACAAATCTTGTCCTAAAGACAACTTTCCTACCCCCTTTGTCGATCACATTGTTGACGATTGCGCTGGAAGCGAAATATTCTCTCTGATGGATGGTTTCTCCGGATATAATCAAATCAATATTGTTCCCGAGGATCAACAAAAAACCGCTTTCAATTGTCCTTGGGGCACTTTCGCCTATTGGAAATTTCCTTTTGGTCTAAAGAACGTTGTTGCAACTTTTCAGCGTGCTATGTCTTATGCCTTCCATGATATCAAGCACATTGTGTAGCCATATCTTGATGACTTACCCGCTCATTCCATGCGTCGGGTCGATCATCCAATCCACGTCTGAGCCATTTTCCTCCGCTGTCGGTTTTACCATATATGCTTGAATCCTCACAAATGTGTTTTTTGAGTAGAATCTGACCGACTTCCAGGCTTTATTGTTTCACGTCAAGGGATCAGGGTAGAACCTTTAAAGTTTGAGGTGATTCTCAATCTCCCTCCTCCTTCTACACTTCGTCAGTTACAAAGTTTGCAAGGGAAAATAAACTTTCTTCATCATTTCATCCCGAACTATGCCAAGATAACTCTTGGATTTATGCGACTACTCAAAAAGGGGTCTGAGTTCGTATGGGATACCATCGTAAACAAAGCCTTCGAAGCTTTGAAACTGTCCCTGACACGTGCTCTGCTTCTCTTCCCCACCCGATTACAGTCGTGATTATTTCCTCTACCTCGTAGCCTTGGATTACACCATCGCTATGGTTCTCATCCAAGAGGATGATTCTCATGATGAACATGTTATCTATTACTTGAGTTGAAGTCTAACGCCTACTAAAACCAAGTATTTACGTGTCGAAAAAATGGCCTTGGCAGTCGTCCAAGCAGTTCAATGTTTCTAACACTATATCCTCTCTCGCAAGACTACAATAATTTCTAACTGCAACCCTATGCAACACATTCTCACATGTCAATTGCTAGGGGAGAAATACTCCAAATGGATCGTGATACTCCAGGAGTTTGACTTGGAATTCGAACGAGCTAAGTCCAAGAAGTCCTTAGTGTTTGTCGAGTTGATATGCGACTTTCCCTACTCTGAAACGGAAAATGTAGCAGCCGATTCATTACCTGACGAATCCCTTTTCCTAATTAGTTTCGATGATCTTTGGTATGGAGATATCATCATATATCTCTAAACCCAGACTTTTCGGTCCAATTTGTCTAGTACTAACTGGCATCGAATATGCTACCAAGCCCATCAATATATTATCCTCGGGGATACTCTTTATCGTCGTGGGATTGACTTAGTTTTTTTACGCTGCCTCACATTCAATGAAGCTGAGAAAGCCTTAAATGACTGCCATTCTGGAGCCTGTGGTGGTCATATGTCCAAGTATGCTACTACCCAAAAGATCTTATGAGCAGGGTATTTTTGGCCTTCTTTATTTAACGATTTCATAATCGTCATCCAAAAATGCCACACTTGCCAGAATTATAATCATAAGATACGATCACATCCTTCTCCTCTTCACCCTGTGGTCTCCGTTGGTCCCTTTGCGAAATGGGGTATCCATTTCATGACATGTCACCCCCACTCAGCCGAGGGGCATGGATACATTATTGTAGCCATAGATTATTTTATGAAATGGGCCAAGGCAAGGCCGACATTTGACAATACTGGAAAGACCATAGCATTATTCATTTTCAATGACATCATAGCTCGTTTTTGTGTTCCTCAAGCTATCATCACTGATCACGGTAGCCACTTTAGAAACTTCATGATGTCCGAACTCACTGAAAAGTTGGGTCTTCACCATGAAAACTCAATGCCCTATTACACACAAGCCAACGGCCAAGTCGAAGCGATTAATAAAGTTCTCATAACCATGCTTTGACGAGTGATAGGGATTCACAAAACAAGTTGGCACACAATGTTGTTTTCAGCATTTTGGGCTTACCCGATGTTCGTTAAATTCGCTACTAGTTTTACACCTTTCCAGTTAGTCTATGGTCTAGAAGTCATCCTCCCGATTGAATGTGAGATACCCTCCTTGAAACTAGTCGTTGAACTCCTACCAAACACACTTCTGCACAGGAAGAACGTCTGTTGTATCTCATGTGATTAGATGAAACTCGACGCGATGCTACCCTAGTCATAGAAGCCCAGAAGAAATGTGTCAAGGCCGAATACGATAAACATGTCAAGCCTCACGTCTTCTCCAAAGGAGATTTGGTTCTCCTCTACGAACAAGATCGAGATATGCTAGGAGCTGGAAAATTCGAAGCCATGTGGCGAGGTCCTTATATCATTAAACAATTTTTGGAGAAAGGAGCTTACGAGTTAGTAGATTACGATGGTATCCCTTTGAGTGAATCCAGAAATGGGTTGTACTTAAAGAAGTACTATGCATAATATCACATGTGCACGAGTACTTGTATTTTATTGTATCATACTTCTTGTGTGTTACTTTAGTATGTTTTTTTCAATATATGGTCTATGCTCTTATGTTACGTTGTCTTTGGTTTCCAGATGTCGGAGTCTTTTCTACCCCACATTGGCTTCACTGATGGCGCTAGCCGTAGTACTCAGAACCTTGCTTCTACTACGTGGGCAATTTACACCCCTACAAACGAACTTATCACTCTACGAGGTGTGTGCCTCGACTGTGCGACCAAAAATATTGTAGAGTATTGCTCCGTTATCGAATTGTTGATTGATTTTATCTCACTTAGTATCTGTCACTTGGTTGTGTGACTCGATTCGCAACTCATAGTACTATAGTTAAGTAATGTCTATGCTATTCGAAGTCCTACTTTGTTACGGGTATATTTGCGAATTTGTCTCTTGGAACGTTATTTTGATTATATTGAGTATCAACATATTCCTAGATATCTAAATACATTAACTGATGCATTAGATAACTATGTATTAGACAGACATTGGGTCATTTATAAATCAATCACATCACAAGTATCACAAAACACAAGATAAGCTGGTAGAAGCCGTATGTATATATAACGATCAAAAAGTTTTTTACAAAAAGGTTATGTCCAAGGACCAAAATTTCAAAATCTGAAGCTCATAGATTCTACAAAGTAACATCATGGATTACGTTCATGGTAACACATGACTTCCTGGTAAACCCTACGAAGTAGTCAGCCAATAGACTCTGACACGCCCACCGTATGACGATGATAACGTCGCAAGACCTCTCCAAGAGGCATGTCTGGAATTTCTGCAGTCAAACCCTCTAAGTTTTGTTCCACTGCCTCATAATCTTTAGCATTCCATCATGGCACTGGAGCCACCTCTCCTCGTCATTGAATAGGAGAAGTACTCGAAGGTCGATAAGGCCCCACGTCTGTGTCATCAAAAAAGAATTTTTGTAATTAGACCTTGGACAAATATAAAAACATTTGCATATGATAAAATTCACAAAAACATTTAAAAAGTAAAAAATGTGTACTTCTTACCTAGATCTCCCCACTGAGCACCCTCGGGTAGGGCCAAGTCCGGATCCCCTTGGAAGTCCAACCCGGCATAGGCATAATCATCAACCATCAGCATTTGTGGTTGCAACCAGTCAAAGAAGGAATCATTGTATTTGATGATTGATCCAGCTACATGTTGGGCCATGAGGTTACACCACCTCAGCATCCTTGGATCCTCTAGAACTGGTAAACCCCACTCAACATGAAACCTCAGCAAGGGAACCCTCTCAAGAAAGAAGGACACCAATAGTGACCCGTAACCAAATTGTGTCACCTCTCCTACATTTAGTCAACTTCCTCTTCACGCTACGAAGGACTACGTCTGACGAGTTAAAGACCTGAGGCTCAGTACACTCTATGGTGTACTAAAATTATCTCTCGAGAGCCATGTGTGGAGAAGCACTCCCAGCCATACGAGAAATGGTGAACAAAATAGTGCGAAAGGTCAAATCCTGGACCCCCCAAATGGCCACTTTTCCTTTGCTTCTTTCCACCTATGGAGCATAGTACTAATGACAATATTCACTCATAGATATCCCACCACCTCGACTAACAGTCAAGCTAGCATGGTACCCACTCTATGACAGTCTTGTTAGGAAATAAACATCCTCGATATCCAAGGACAATGCGTGGACCCCTACGTGGAATACTTGTTGGTCCACATCCCACATATGAACGGGGTACTCCAACAGCCTAATTTGGGCCCTCATACCTGGGATCCGAAAGAATTTCAGGAGACCACAGTCTCGCAAAGTAGGAATGGTGCTCGGGTTATTCCTGGGAATAGAATCATATTCTTCATGCTCTCTTTCACATCATTCCAAAACCATGGTGACAGCCAAATGCCTACACAAGAACCATAAGAAGAAGGTCAACAACTCTCTTCAAGCCTTGGTACATTTTTCATTGAGAAAAAATTAAAGAAATTTTTCATTTTGCGATTCTCGTAGGTGCCCCTTTGGCACAATGCAAGGTTCTCATAGGTGCCTTTGGGGCCACCTGCGAGAATCATGCATTCTCACAAGTCTCGTGTGGCTAGCCTGCGAGAATGCCCGAGCACAAATTTTATCCCTAAAACAAGCTCAAAAACTTGAAATTTACCAATGAAAACAAAAAATTGAACCATGAAAAGATAGAAGACAAGGAGCTTACCTCACTTCCAGAGATGGTTCACCAAATGGTTGTTCATACCTTCCGCAATTGAGCACCGAAATTCAAGGGAAAAAGACGGGTTTTTGGGCTAAAATCTTGGCAAAGTTACAATGACTATGGTAAAAGAACTTTTACCCACTTATATTTACTTTTTACCATTTTTGTTGGTCTGTATAATTGTTTTATTTTATCAAACCTAATGCCTAATACCCCTATGAGTGCGAATTTTTGTAGAAATGATGACTTCAATGTCCATATGCAGGGATACAGATATTTTTCTCTTTTTCATCCCATGTTTAAGTTGTTTTTTATGGTTTTTAGACAAAACCTCGAGCTTGGTATTTGTTCGTTCTCATGCTCGAAAATACATGAGAACGTAATCGAGCACACTTTTATCACTTTTTTGAGCTCAACAAGGTTATACGAAAAAGGAACCCCCTAGAGTCCTCTTTAATCTCTTTTCAGACTCTCTAAACATGAAAATATTGCCGAGTGATCCTGCTATTTTCACGCTCATTAAAGTATTTGAATAAAGCATCTGTTGGGCGGTAATTTATATCTTTTTCGGTCTCATCAAACTATTTTATGAAAAAGGAACCAAGAGAGTTCTCTTTTGAGTGTTTTTATAGACTCTATAATCATGAAAAACCTTCGAGTTTTCTATCTTTGGACTCATTAAACAAACATCAAAAGACCCATAATGGGACCGAACCACTCCTTCCCAGGGTTCGTTAAACATACTCTGAAGGACTCATTCGAAGGATGAGATTACATCAACAAGAATATGTTATCCTCCTCAATCTTGCATAAAAATAAAGAGGTACTCGCCAGAAATGGTCGGGGAAAATTTGGGAAAGGGATATGTTTTCGTATTCATATTATTGGCAGTAAGTGTCTCTCTTGAACATGACACCCCCCTATTCATTATCTGAAGCCGGTTTGGAAAATCCATTTATCTTTCATTCGACTTGATACAAGGTCATATCCTGAGTCGTCTCTGAGTTAGTGCTGCCAAATCATTAGTCATTTCATTCATATGTTCAAGAGAAGTTCATCTGAAACCTCTATTGAGTCAGCCATCTGCAGTTGTCCATTTTCTCTGTGTTGGCCTTCCCCATGTCCAGTTCAACCTGTATCATGCTCTGTTTCACCTTCAAAGTCTGTTACTCATTTCGTGTCATTGATGGGGGATACATCAAGGCCCTCTTGTGATGAGTTTTGTTCCGTCGACTCCAGCTCATTATCCAGAAACAAGACTTAGAAATTATTCAGTACCTTAGAACTTCCATGCCTCAATAGCAGGTTTCCTCACTTTCGACAGTGGGTTTTCATCATTGACCCCTGATCAGGAGATTCTGTCGAATTTTTTATCTCAACTCATTTATTCACATTCGGTGGATTGTACTAGTGTACCTTGGGAGTCATTGAAATTAATGGTGATTTCCATCGCACTTGTTAACGGTTTCATCAATGACCGGTAATCAAGTGGTTTCTACCATGTTCGACTTCCGCACATGTAATCACATGGTTATATTCATACTTTCAGGTGACGGGATTGAAGACCCTGGGTCTCATCTCTTTGATGCAGGCTGCAATGGAATATGTATAATTTGCTGACACATAGATCCACTTTGTATGTCTTGTGGCTATGTCATCTTAATTTGAATCTTCTTGCATGGATCCACAATGTATTCTTGTTGGGTATGCGATATTTTGACGACATGGATCCACGGTGTATGATTGATGGCCATTACCTATGTTTATGATGTCATATGTCTGTGATTTGAGTATGGGAATGCCTACCTTAGAACTAGTATGATATTCTGCAGATGCTTGGTTGTTTGCAGGTTTTCGATTAGGTGCGCTCCTGGTTTCTGACACACACACGCAATTTACAAAGTATTTCGGATGTGACTGATTCTGGCCTCATACTTTGGGGGGCATTCTGTTACACATGATTTTGGTCATCTTGGTGATGTATTAACAATAGTGTACTCAGGCTCCCAACAAGAGCTTTCTCCTCATAAAAGTGGCATTTATCTCCTTCCAGAAAACATATTTTCAAAGTGAGTTCGCAGGCTGCATATGGCTTAGGGTGCGAGAATGACCCATTCTCGCAGGCCACCTTCATCTAGGGTGTGAACTTCTTGTAGGTTGCTCTATATACAGGGTGCGAACTTGTTTTTAGGATTGCAAAAGAGAAGAAGTCTTGAGGGTTCTAGAAGAGAATCTTCTAGAAAATGAGTTGGCATTTGTATGGTTGTCATTTTACTGGCTTCTCTAATTTGGTGGGATCATTCTCATCCATGTAACCATCTCACCCTCTCCTATATATTGAAAGGATTCTCATGGAAAAGGTTAAGCAAGATTAATTGAAGAATTGGTGAAGGAATTGTGTAAAGAACCCTTCTTGAACAGAAGCTTGGAGACTCTAGTAGGTCTATCAAGAGGAGTTGGATCTTCTTCATGAAAGTACAGAGTCAGTGTGTGTTGGAACCAAGATTCACCGAAAGGAAGCTTGTGACATCAAGGCGATTAGGTTGTATCTTCTACTTTCAATTAATACGATACAGCGACATGTCCCTTTCCCATAAAGTCACTCTTACTTTATTGTGTAGTTCCTTGATCATATGCATAAGTTGACATTGAATACGTTTTGTTATCTTCACTTTGGTTGGTTTGTGTTTTCTTGGTCTTGACCTAACGAGAGCACCGGAGAGAAGCGGGAACAACAAAGACTTAAGGAAGCAATACAAAGGTATGTCACTTGTTCCTCCTTACTAGCTAATTCAATGGTCGTAACTTAGGGAAAGAGTCATGTCCTGTCATGTTTTGTTCTAGATCCAGGTGGATCTAGGGAGATCTATTAGTCTCCAGACCTACCGATTAGTCCAATATCACTAGGTTTGGTTGATGTAACACACCCAGCCACCCACAAGCTGGGATACACTACCTCAAGCCCTCTCTCAGACTTCTTTCTCTTACAGATACCTTTCAATTTAATAAAGATGCATAAAAGAAAGGAACTAAATGACATGCACAACAATAACCAACAAGCATGCATACTCTAAACATATTGAATTCAAAGATGAATAAAACACACAACAGAAATAATTCATACAGGGGTATATAATACCATAACATAGAGCACTTATCTTTTATAGAAGAGAAACATTGACTGGTTGCAGACCAAGGACTTTCCACCCAACCGTAGACACTGTTGTTCCAAGTTTCAACAACATTGTCACCCCTGAGCCAGAGATATGAATCCACAAGGATAGTTCCAGAGTGTCACTTGGCTTCCCAAATGAGTAAACACTCAATCTATCATAGGATTCCCAACACCCACAACAATCCAAGTACCCATATATCATCTACACAGACTACACAACCCAAGAGAATGGACCCCCACCCTTCTCTGTCATGCAATGCCTCAAGAATTCCTTCTCCTTCTAGGGATTCCATCCAGTTGGTCAAGAATCTCCATGATGGGACTCTCAGGACTCGCATCTATGAGAAATGTCGGACACGGGCCAAACATATCAGACATGCAGGACTCAAATCATGGATGGATTACACCAACAATCACTACAACCAACAAAATCCTGGTTATTCCTCAATAGTCTGATTTCCTTTCCCAAGACAAACCTGAATGAGGAAATATGAGTGGGTGACAGAAAATGAATGGAGTAAGATCTCCACGAAAGGTGAGAACATAGAGCAATTGGGTGGATGAATGCATGCATGAACGGATGAATGAGTGAGTGAATGAGTGAGGTGACCAACAATAGAACGAGGATGAGAAACAGGAGTGAGAGAGAACCAACCCCTCCAACAAACTAGGAAAGGGTTTAATTAATTCATGGGGATCAAGTACTCCTTGGAATTCCCCCAAGAAGCTTACGTAATTGTTATTCTCCATTAGAAAAATGGAGAATAAAATACAAAATAAATGCTATAAACACTTAGCCCTGCAAGCCCCCTCTCTTGTGGAGTCACAACCCCCTATAACTCTAGTCCTTGTCCATCTAGCAACCAACAATGTATTTATTATTAATAAGGATCAAAACATTACATTTCTTGGGCACATTGACCTTTTAATAATTTTTTTGGGCACCATGGCCTCTCAACACTTAACAAATACATTATTTAATATGGGGGCTCAAAACCTAGGGTGTTACATCCCCTCCCCCTTATTTTAGCACTGTCCTCAGTGCATATACAAAAAGGAATCAAAATTCCAAAATTTATTCAAAAATTTGTGGGTACTCTGCATGCATGGAATCTTCATTCTTCCAGGTATCTTATTTGGGACCATAGCAAGTCTATTGAACTTTTACTAGCTCTATAACTCGATTTCGGAGCATTTTGACTTTTCTATCCAATATTCGCATTAGTTGGACCTGAAAGTCTCCCTCTTTCTCTACTTAAATAAGATGCCAATCAATAACATGGTTAGGATCATGTACATATTTCTTTAGAAAAGAGACATTAAATACATTATGCACATTCATGGAAAAAGGAAATGCAAGCATGTATGCAACTGGCCCTATTATTTCCAATATCTCAAATGGACCATAGAATCTAGCTTGCAGCGTTTTATAGCTACCCAACTTCAAGGAGATCTTCTTGGGATTTACTTTCAAAAGAAAATGCTCCCCCACTTTAAATTCTCTTGTGGTCCTATTCTTATCTACACAAACTTTTTGTCTATCCTAAGCTGCCTTAAAATTTTTCTTAATCTTAACCATCTGGTCTTCCATATCCTTGAGAAATTTTGGCCCAAGTACTACTCTATCTACTGGGTTGTCCCAACTTACTGGAGTAATGCATTTTCTACCATACATGGATTCAAATGGGCTCATCTTTAATGAAGCTTGATACCCATTATTATAGGAAAACTCGACCAAGTGCAAGTAATCCTCCCACTTACACAGCTTGTCCATCACATACGTTCTCAACATGTGTTCAATTACTAGGTTGACCCTCTCTGTCTTCCCATATGAATTTGAATGATATGTTGTGATAAATTTCATATTTGTGCCAAATCCCTTAAATAATCCCTTCCAGAAATCTGAAGTAAACTTCGTGTCTCTATTTAAGACAATTTTCCTAGATATCCCATGCAACCTAGAAATTTCCTTCATGTGAATTTCTGCAAATTAGTTGTTGTATGAGTTATTTTTACAGGAACAAAATGAGTAACCTTTTTCAATTTATCAACCACTACCATGATTGAATCATGTTTCCTCACCGTCATGGGAAATTTAGTTATAACGTCAATGGATATCACTTCCCATTTATTTTATGGAATTGCTAATGGTTGTGGAAAACCCATTGGGTATCTATGTTCATACTCTACTCTCTGAAATTCCATACATTTGGTGATGTAATCAACAACATAATTATTTTCCAACCAATCCATTCCAATTATAATATCATAAGACCCCAATGGTTTAATATTTAGATCAACTTTATTATTCACGGCATTAAGACTTATGGAACAACCTCTAACCATATCATGGATTCTCCTTTTGGTTCCAGTGGCTAGTTGAACCAAACTTGATTTACAAAGCTTACATTTCTCCAAATGTAATCTATCCACTATCTTAGGATCAATGTAACAATGAATTTTCCTTGAATCAATTAAAATAGGAACAGGCTGATTAATGATCTTACCTTCCATCTCTATCATATTGGATTGGTGTTTTGCTTGTCAATCATCCAAGACTGCATAGATTCTTTCCATTTCTTCGATTGTTTTATCCTATTGGATGTTGTGCAAGCCTTCACTTTGTCCTTTATGTGAGGGAAATCCTTGTACATGTGATCTTCCTTGTATCCCCAACATTGGATTGGTGGTCTTACCCTTTTTCCCAATGAGTCTTCTTTCTTGGATTCATCATTAGCATACCGGTCTTGATAATTTTTATTAGACTCATTTCTATTGAAAGGAAGTTTGAATCCCTTCTTCCTCTAATCATACTTCTCCTTATTCTTATCCTTCCAATAGGACCAATACTTCTTCATGGATCCTCTACCCTGGCCTTGCTCATACAAGTACTTAGCTTTTCTGATAGCCTCAGTCAATGTCTTGGGTTCATCATACTGAATCTTTTCTTTATAAATGAAAGGAAACCCACTTAAAAACCTCTTTATTTTTACCTTCCCATCTTTTATGAACCATACTTTAACAACCCAATAAATTCTTCTCATATTCTTCCATAGTCATTCTTCCCAGTATGAGTTCAAAGAACTCCTTCATTTTCTTGTCATAGAACTTCTCTGAGAGGTACTCCCTTTGGAAATACTTTTTGAACTACTTCCAAGTGATCCTATTCTCATTAATATGTTCAACTTGCTTCAGCTGGTCCCACCACATGGCAACCTTCCCATGCAAATGGTAGGTGGAAATTATGGCTTCTAGGTTTGATGAATATTTATGCAATTGGAAATATCTCCTGAGTCCAAGCAATCATTATTCAACATCATCTTCCCTTTCCCAATCACCACCAAAGGATGGTGGCTTAATATTCCTCATCTCTCCTTGTAAACTGTCCACTTCATGCCTTCTTCTTTGGTTCCTAACAGGGGACACCTCTGGACAAATTATGGAATCTTCAGATGCATAATACCTTCTTACTGAGTATGGAAGTGAGTGATGTCTATGAACTCTTCTATCACTCTTGGAATAACCATCTCTTCCATGATCATCTCTTCTTTCCTGACACCTTCCTTATTTCTCTTACTTTGAGCCATTATTTGTTTATCTCTACAACTAGTTTAAGCTCTATAGCACTCGGGCATTTATCAAAATTTTCTCTCTCATCATCCTCTCATTGTCTACCTTGTATCTCTACACTTCTATTTTCAGGCTTCTCATAGTTTCTATCATTGTTTCTTCTTCCCTCGGCCCTTGCATCCGTTGTATTTTGTCTCTTCATTTCCAACCCTGGTATTCTAGCCTTCAGCCTCTTTATCATGGCTAGAGGCTCCCTCACCTTATTCCATTACTTAAATATGTATTTCTTACTAATATTTTTACACCCCTTCATTCTACAAAATGTGTAAGTGACCATTTTGTTAGAGTTAAGCATATGACGAAAAACAAATTTTCAAGCAATGTTATAGATCCTTCCAATTCATGAAGAATATATATAAATAACACTTCCTTGTTATCCCTGGGCCAATACAAAAATCAATTATGCATAGGTGATTCCTTCAAACCACTTTCCCAAGTTACCATGACTCAAAACTGCAAGCTTATCTCTTCTTAGTGCTTTTCTCTCTTAGAATTATTACATCGGAAATCTTGTGGTTTAAAATCGATCGATATTCATAATCCATTTGGGATATTGTATATACACACGGGTTAATGTTAGGACATGTACCCATAATTTAAATTCGATAGAGTTTTTGTTTTGAATTTATCCGATCGTAGATCGGATGATCCATATTCATTACGGAGATTCTAAATCATAGCGGTGTACCGTACCTTTGGCGGGTCCACAATTTTTAAATACACCATTATACATTTGAAATCCATTTTTTGTTTGGGACTTTATTATTACATTGAAATATTAAACCAAATATCCAACGCATATATGTAGATATAATGGTCAACGGAAGCTTCGGGACTCTGGGCTTCGGATGTTCCAAACTGTCCACACTCTCAATCCTTTTGGAGTGTCAAGTCTTTAGATTGCAAGATATGATACCACATATCCTCTCCTAATCAATGGATAGGATTAACTCTAGCCTTCGTAGCTTCAGGGGTTTCACCTTCATCACACTTCATTCCTTCTAAATGTCAAATTGGCAAATACGATGATCTCCTTTTCTTGGTTGTCCAACAATTGAAGTAGTGATGTGTGGCCCCACCGATGGGAAAAACGTGTCAGGTCCCAATTGGTACTAAGGGCCTTTAAGTGGTAGAAAAACAAGTGGCATGTGGCATGCTTAGAGTAGGTTCACGTCTCCCTAGGTGACATCATCATGCCACAACACTCTGGTGCTTCATGACTTCGGGACTTCTGGACTTTGGGAGACTTCTCCAGACTACACCTCAAACCCCCCAAAAGATGAATTCCTGAATAGGTTGATCTACGGACACATGTCCACAAACATGAACAATCCAGATTTACTCCAGAGTTTGGGACTTTGAGAGTTCCTGGCATCTTAAGGCTCTCTTCTCCCGAAGTACCGATTTTATGAACTGTTGTGAGATCAATTCACATTTTATCGCACACAAACTAGATGGTTAGACTATGATATTCTCCACCTTGCTTCACCTCCTAATTTTTTCTTGATCCAATGGCTCTGATCTACCCTTGTACAAATCCAACAATAAATCACTTCTCCCCATAATCTACAACATAGATTCACTCTGGGACTTCGGATTTTTGAGAATTCGGGCTTCTTTTATGACAAGGAACTTGAAATTTACGAAGCAGTGAGGTTTGAAGGACTTGTTGGTTTAACCTCCACACTCTTTTCCCATATCGAACGGTTGTGAAGGATCCAAGCCCTTCCTGAATAGATCCTACAACCATCGCAGTTTTCCGAATTGCTACACCTCTCAAGCTTTCAAACACTATTAAGGTGTGCTCTCAGTGCCTTCTAGCACTTTGTAGCTCAATTTCTCTATGAAACTTTTGATCAATCTCAATTCACACGACCCATCCAAGATTAGTATTGGAACCATGAGCTCTGATACCAAACTCTAACATACCTAGCCACCCACAGGCCGAGATATACTACCTCAAGCCCACTCTTGGACTTCTTTCTCTTACAGATACATTTCAATTTAATAAATATGCATAAAATAAATGAACTAAATAACATGCACAACAATAACCAACAAGCATGCATACTCTAAACATATTGAATTCAACAATGAATAAAATACACAACAAAAATAATTCATACACAGGTAAATAATACCATAACAGAGAGCACTTATCTTTTATAGAAGAGAAACATCAATTGCCTACAGAACAAGGACGTTCCACCCAACCATAGACTTTGTTGTTCCAAGTCTCAACAATAATGTCACCCCTGAGCCAGGGATATGAATCCACAAGGATGGTTCCAGAGTGTTACTTGGCTTCCCAAACTAGTCAATACTCAAAGTCTCATAGGCTTCCCAACACCCACATCAATCTGAGTACAAAAATATCTTCTACCCAACCCACACAACCCAAGAGAATGGAACCCCACCCTTCTTTTCCATGCAATCCCTTAGGAAGTCCTTCTACTTCGGGGGCTCCCATGTAGCTAGTCCAGAATCTCCATGCTCGGGCTCTTAGGACTCTCAATTGCGAGCAACGTTGGACACATGCCAAACATCTCAAACATCCAGACCTCAAATCATGGTTGGATTACACCAGCAATCACTACATCCAACATAAACATGGTTCTTCCTCAATATTCTGGTTTCCTTTCCCAAGAAAAACACGAATGAGGAAATATGAATGGGTGAAAGAAAATGAATGGAGTAAGATCTCCACAAAATTTGAGAACAAAGAGAAATCAGGTGAATGAATTCATGTGTGAACAGATGAATGAGTGACTGAACGAGTGAGGTGACCAACAACATAACGAGGATGAGAAACAAGAGTGAGAGAGAACCAACCCCTCCAACAAACTAGGGACGTGTTTAAGTAATTCGTGGGGATCAATAACCGCTTGGCCTTCCCCCAAGAATCTTACGTAACTTATATTCTCCATTAGAAAAATGGATCTCTTGTGGAATCATATCCCCCTATAACTCTAGTCCTTATCTATCTAGAATCCAACGATGTATTTATTATTTTTTTTTTATGCTGGCAGAATCGGCAAATGGGCCGGTCTCGTACTCACGTGACACGGGGTCGATTCCGACCACTACCACTATAACCTCCAGGTGCCATACGTATGCCCCTTCCGCAAGCACGGGTAAGTAGGGGGGATTTGAACTTGAAACCTCATCGTACATAACACACTATATCATGGAACTTGCCAATTGAGCTGCCCCCCGGGGGATACGATGTATTTATTATTAATAAGGATCAAAACATTACATTTATTATGCACACTTGCATTTTAATAATTGTTTTGGGAACCTTGGCCTCTCAACAATTAACAGATACATTATTTAATATTGGGGCTCAAAACCCGAGGTGTTAGAGGTGAACCATGTTAAAGTCCATGTTGAATGTCTAATTATGTGCTTATTCATGTTTACTTTGATTATGAGTGGTTAGATCTAGCTCTATTCATGAGTTGATGTTGCATAGTAGATTAAATTCCTCAATAACTAAGTGATATGGTAAATCACATCACAATTGTATGTAGGAATCAATCAAGGATTAAATAGAATCTGAATATTGTGCACAATACAAATAGGTTGTAATGAATAAATTGGTCAACTCACATTCTCTCACAACTGCAAAAACTTGGTTCTCGCAGTCCCCATAGATACCTTGGGTGAGACTTCACCTGCATGCAAGTGATGTCGAAAGGGTCATTGTATGAAGGGTTTTTTGGTTAAGATAACTTGAACCTAGCATCTTACACCTGCGTGCCAATAAATGATTTTTTTGTCGGGACATGGAATCTGTAGTTGAGGGAATGCATTGGAGGCAAACTAAGAAAGAGATCTCATAATGGATAGAAGGGAAGGAACGAGAATTTTCTCGAAAAGAGAATAGAAACCCTTAGATGACGGATGAACAGTGGATGTAAAGATATTTCTATATCGAGCTGCATGAGATCTTCTTTGGTGAATTTCCGATTATCTTAACTAAATGGCTGGAAATATTAGTGGAGAATACTGGAAGATACCTATCAATTATACCAAGGACCTATACTTATGAGTTGGTAATAAAATTTAATTCCACAAGTAATAAGACTTCCTGCGTAGTTTATTTTTGGTTGGATAATATATTGGGGGGTTCTATTACCGAATTTACAATTGATTGCACATAGTCATATAGTGTTGCAAAATAAAATTTCTTTAAATGTATGTGCGAAATATTTATGAAGTCACTAGGTACATGGATAAAGATGTTATTTTCTGATAAATGTGTGATGACAATGGATTCTGACAGCTACAGAACTTTGTGCACATAAGGGAACTGGGTGTGGCTAGGAGATGGTATGAAGGTAGGAGAGTAGAAATGAATAAGGAAAGAGAGGACTAAGGATGTAGAAAAACGAGGAAGGAATATCATAAGGAGAAGATGAAATTCAGGTATTTTGCAGTGGAAGAAGGTACAAGAAGTTGAATATTGAGGATCAGAAGGGAGAGCAATGCAGTGAGTACTAAGAACCTTACATAGATGTCCATATTGTATAAGTAAAGTGTATAGAAGGAGAAGAGGAGGATCCTCATCACAATCCTATTATAGAAGAACCGATAAGTCCTATTCAAGTTGAATCACTTGTTGAATCCACAACCCCATGTGTGTCACCTAGATCTGAAACCACATTCGTAGACTTGTCAAAATCCCTTGTAATCAGTGGAGGAATTTAGTAGAGTAGTAGTCATAGCTTTGGAAAAAACACATCGAGCCATATTCAACTAGTATCACCAAGTGGAGGGATGACACACAAAAACATGGTAGGATTGGATAATACACTAAGACTACCTGAGTTTTGGGGAATTGGTTCAAAGGACCCCGAACAACATCTCTTTGTATGTGAGACCATTTGAGATGTGAATAATATCTAATATGAGGTTGCGAAGATTGCACAGTTGGAAACAATGTTCATAGGTTGTGCACTAGTATGGTATGTGAAGCTGTAGAGTACTACGCCAATAGGCCAAGAGAGAAGCATAACAAAAATTACACAAGCATTGCTGAAAGAATTCAAGAAAGCAAAATCTGATTCATAGTACATTACAAAGTTAAAATAAATCAAACAAGTGCAAATCGAATCGATATGGGACTTCGATCAGATATTCAAGGACATGATGGGGAGGTTAACATTCCAAATCCCTGATCAACAACACAAGGAATGGTTTATTTCGGGACTCTTGCCATGCATCTGTAGGCCACTGATACAACAAAACTTTAAGTCATAGCCCGAAACCTTCGAGATTTCAATGAAACTCAAATCATTTATTGTCGAAGATAGTGGGGGAATTTCGCAAGTCAAGGCATAGTTGGTTTGTTTGACCATTCAATTAGCAGATATTACAAAGGGGAAGGAGAAGCATGAACAAATTTGGTGTATTGAGTGTAGGATTGAAGGTCACCATAAAGATGGATGTTTGTCCTTTTCACAGTACCTGGTAGCTAGAGCACCGAATCCACTACAAGGAGGAGGATATTGTGAGATATGTAAGAAATGGGGACATAATCCACATGATTCTCCATTGCTGCAGAAATACTAGAGTATGCCAAGAAATTTATTCTGCACATTTTTTAAATCAATAGGAAATGAAGAAAAGGATTTCCATGCATTGGTTTTGATGAGGGAGAACACTTCAGACATGTACAGAGTTCAAGAGGAAAATGTTGCGACAAAAGGAGGTTAGTATAATAATCTAAGAGGATTTAAATAAGGAAACCGAGGAGGATTTGGCAGAGGTCAAGGAAGAGATAATTTTGGAAGAGGAGGAAGAGCCCCAATAATATGTTATAATTATAACCATTTGGGACACTTATCTTGTGATTTCTAGAACCCCTATACAACATGCACATATTGTCAAGCATTGCAGCATGCGATAGAATATTGTTCTCAATTACTGGAAAAGTGGCAGGCAAGAGGGAATCAAAACCAAAACCCAAATCATAATGTTCAAAAGATATCAGAAGAGATACACAATGAAGGACCAAAAATAACATTTGTTACGTGCAAAGGAGATAAAACATGGATTGATACGACTAATGAGAGAAGGAAGACTAAGCAATAGGTAAAGAAAGCAACAAGGCCTTTACCGACGTTCGACCCACAACAAGAAAAAGAGACATATAAGCAAACAAGATGGATATATTGGGACCAAATTGGGTAGCATCAACATCATATACGCCACGTATGGGTGACATGCCTCCAATATATGATCGTGCCATACCAGAAAGGACACTAAGGAAAAAAAATACTTTGGGTGAGTTTTTGAAGAATTGTTTAGAACTGATGAAGGATGAAAATGCATTGAATACATTATGCAACATGATTGACCATTGCACACAAGAAAGGAAAAATCCTACCATACATAAGGTAGTGAATCAGGTACTGCATAAAAAAAGAACCAATGGAGAGTTCAAACTGAGTGCGTGGATTGGGGAATATGATGTGGATAATGTGATTTTAGACTTGGGTTCCGATGTGAATGTGTTAGCAAAATAAACCTAGGGAATGATGGGGAATGCAAAGTTAATATGGTCCCCTATCCAGCTAAGATTATAAAATCAACACAAGACAGTATCGATTGGCTGATTGACAGGGATACCTATGAATATAGATGGACTGTGCAATATAGAATATTTTGAAGTTATTGAGATCATGGATTATTTCCAAGCATATAAAACATCAATGGGATTACAATGGGTCTTCGAAAACCAATAAATCATTAACTTGAAAAGGAGGGAAATTATCTTCAATGTATGGGAATTGAAGGTTAATGCACCATTGGATACAAAGAAAGGAAAGGGGTACACAAAACCAACAAAAGGGGATGAAATTGACAACTTGTATAACATGACTCTATGAATGGATAACTATGTTAACCCCACTACAAATTGTATGCTAAGTTAGAGGAGAATTATCTCACGTGCATTAGACTCAGAGTAAGGATTGGAACATTGGTAGCAAAGGATGCATGAAGTCTTAACAAGGAAATTTTCCCACATTAAATAATCATTGCGCTAGATTGGAACGGAGCTATGTGATCCACCCAAGTATGATGGATTGAATGATATAGAAGCATTTGTGCATAATTTTGAGTTATAAATACCTGAACAACAGATATTGTTGGCATTAGATGTTTTTCTAAAGGCCACCCCAGCCAAATGGTGGGCTACAAATAAAGAAGGCATAGAAGACTGGAAACAATGTAGAAGACTGATACAAGTTATAATCGGTATCGATGTGGAATATATCATGCAGAAAGATACCGGGGAAGAAAATTTAATAGATAACGTAGCACAATGTGAAAAGATATGGAGCTCGACACTAAATAAATAATGGATTCACATGCTCCTACATACATTAGAGGCAATTCAAAATAATTTGTACTTGGAACTAGAGATGCGCAAAGATATCACAAACTGGGACTACATGACACAAAGGTTTAAGGTAACATTTACCTTTGAGCATGAATCTCCATTAATAGATGCAACGCTACAGGATATTAGACACAAAATTTTCTCAAAAGAAGATTCAATGGAAGTAATATTTGTATGTAGTGCACAAAATGATTCTATGATAGTCCACCAATTACTAGAATGTTACAATGTTGCACAAGAAGATCAGAATGAGGAAGATCCATGAAAATTTCCAAGTACCTGAAGTAGAGGGAGAATGCGCCATAAAAGGTCCAGATATTTAATCCACATCATATGCAACACCACTAAAGATGCAGAAAGTGACTATTGGGATAGAAGAGAACCCAAAGTTTGTGTAAATAGTATATTATTAGAGTGATGAAACCATAGAAAATATTGTAGATTTACTACGCAAATATCAAGACCTATTCCCAACCACATTTTTAGAGATGAAAGGGATAGATGGTGAGTTATGAGAGATTAGAATCCTATTTAAACCATGTGCTAAACAGGTAAGACAGCGACCTTAAAGATTGAATCCAAAATACAAAGAGAAGTTGAAGGAAGAAATAGACCACATGGATAAGTCCAATGGGTAAGTCAAGGAATCAGAATGGATAAGTCCAATTGTGGTGTGGGACAAGAAAATAGGAGGGATTAGGATCTACATGGATCTAATGAAGTTGAATGATGGATTTCTAGTACATGACCCATTTTCGACACTATTCACAAATGAAGTACTAGAGAATGTAGGGGGAAGAGATGCTTATTCCTTCATAGACAGTTTCTCAGTATATCCTCATATTAAAATCATGCAGGAAGATAGGAACAAAAAATCCCTTGAAACAGAATTGGGAAGTTACCAATGTACAATGATGCCTTTTGGATTAAAGAATGCACCTACAGTGTTTTCAAGAGTAGTTGTTGCAGTCTTTAAGGAATTTATTCATAAGTTCATGGAAGTCTACCTAGATGATTGGATTGTGTTTAGTGTATTGAGGGATCACATTCAGTTACTAAGATTGATGTTGGATAGGTGTAGACAATGTCATATTTCAATAAATTTGAAGAAATGAATTTTTGGTGCACCATTTGTTATTTTGTTATGACATGTGGTATGTAAACAATGCTTAATAGTGGATCCAGTGAATATTGAAGTGATTATAGATTTATAGCCACCCATATCAATAATATAGATGAGAGAAACACTGGGTCACACAAGATATTACAAATTTTTTATCAAGGGATATGTGCAAATTAAAACATTGATGGAGAAGTTGTTGAAAAAAGAAGCAAAATTCCAATGGAATGAGGACTTCCAGAAAGGGTTAGATACATTGAAACAAAATCTAGTGATTGTTCCAATGTTGATATTCCTAGGCTGGAAAAAAGAGTTCCGTGTTCATGTGGATGCTTTGTCCATTGCTTTAGATGCAATATTATCCCAACCAGGAGAAGGAGGCATAGAAAATCCAATTTCATTCATAAGTAGGAAAATGTTGACAAAAAAAAATAATTATACCACAACAAAATGGGAAGGACTCTCAATGGTATATGTGCTACAAAAGTTTATACAATACTTGTTGGGTTCACATTTTAACATGTACACATACTAATATGCACTAAAATAATTAGTGAACAATCCATTGTTGGGGGGGAGAATATGCATATGGTTGGTGTTGTTCCAAGAATACGACTTTGAAGTTGTTGTCAAACTAGGGAAGTTGAATGTAAGACCAAATCACTTATCACGCATGCTATCAGGAGAAGATGTAGGAAATCTAGATGACAGTTTTTCGAATGCACAATTATTTTCAATTAAAATGGTGGATTACTACTTTGCAAACATTATGAATTTTCTCTCAATCGTACATGATAGTGGCACAGAAGAAACAACTAGTGGTAAAGGAAGAAGACTACCATCTAATTGCAAGAAGCTTATACAAGTTAGGGGATGATGGGATATTACAATGATGTGTAGTAGAGCATGAAAGGTCCATGATACTTGTAGAAGCACATGACGGGATAACAGGAGGACACTATGCAAACAAAGAAACATCACAGAAGATTTTGTTCACGGGGCTCTGGTGGCCAACACTTCACAAGGATTCCAAAGAGTATTTCCAAACATGTGATCTTTGTCAAAGGGTAAGAAAGCCATCCAAAATAGTTGAGATGCCTTTGAATCCACAAGTTACACTACAAGATTTTGATAAATGGGCGATAGAATTTGTTTGTCCAATCAATCCACCAACAAGAAGATCATGAGCTAGATATATCATTACTGCGACAAAATATCTGTCCAGATGGGAAGAAGCAACACTAGTTATAGATTTCAGTGCAAATACCGCTACACACTTTCAGTTCGAGAATATAGTGATGAGATTTGGATGTTTTCACATTTTGCTGAGTGATCAAGGGACACACTTCATCAATAAGACAATTGAAACATTGAACGAAGAATTTCAAATCCACCATTAGAGGAGAACGCCATATCACCCTCAATCCAATGGTATAATAGAATTATTTAATAAAATCCTATAGATTGCACTAACAAAGATCTACAACATAGAACGAGATGATTGGGACTTAAGGTTTCCCAAAGTATTATGGGAATACAAGACGACAATAAAAACATTGATAGGACAAACACCTTTTAGATTTGTCTATGGAAGAAAACCAACCATTCCAATGGAGTTTATTGTGTCGAGCCTATGCATTGCAGTTGTCACTGATCTTTTGGAATCTAGTGCAATAGAGGAGACATTGTCACAATTATTATAGCTTGAGGAGGATAGATTTGTAACATGATTTTAACAACAAGTTCAAAGGACCAGAGAGAAATCATGGCATGATTGACATATTAAGAAGAAGAAATTCCAAGTCAGAGACTTCGTATTTTTATATGACAACAAGTTTATGCAACATCCTGGAAAGTTATGAACATGGATTATTTTAGGGGCTAAATTTCACTGATGGGCTAATTTTCCATGGTTTTTCCCAAAACATAATTCGCCAATTTCTATTTTTTCTAAAAACGATTCACGCAAATTCCATAGAATAAAATTATTTTACCCTACAAATCGCCAGAATGTTATATAAACTACAAAAAATCCTTAGAAATTTGAATATTTTTACAAAACTATCGCCAACCATTTTACATTTTCCATATTAAGGAAAAGTAATATTATCCCATGTTTCTACATTTTGATATAAATTTCCATCCTTAAAATTATCTCTAGTTCTGAATGTACTAGTCAGGCCCATATGTGAGTAAATAGGTGACGAAGACAAGTGTTGCGTAGTTGGAAACAGTCAATGGAGAACTCCCCGGAGGAATGGTGAATATTTGATTATTTATTATTACTCATTTGGAAGAAACCATTATTTATGATAAAGTAATATGATAGTTGCTTCTTACTAGGACTTTCCTGGTAATAACCTAGTTTTCAAGAAAATCCATGTCTAGCTATGCAAACAAACTAATTTTCATAACTAGACTAATTTTTATCTTTACTTTTTCTTTTTTTTTCAATTTTTATTTTTTTTTAATTTTTGTTTTTCCTTTTACATAGACATCTATACACACCCAAAAATTTGGAAGAAAACTCAAGTAGAGGTTAGAGAGGGGGACAGCGACCCCCCATTGACAACCTCTATCACTGACTATTGTAACATGTCTTGAACAAACTTTTCCTTGGACATGGGTTTATGATATAATCTTAATCGATGGCCATTCACCAAAAAGGAGATTTGATCTTCATCAATTATTTTCATTCTTACCAATCCATAAATAATGGTTGCTTCTTTATTATTCTTCTTTAGGAAACAATCATTATTAAACATGTACCAGTGTTACCCAATAAATAATATGATAATTTAAATTTTGATGCATTTTGATGGTTGCTTCTTTATTATTATTCTTTAGGAAACAATCATTTTTAAATGCACCAGTGCCTATGTAACTTTGGTTGTGCCCCAGCTCGGAGAGAAGGGTGGCTCACTATTTGGATTTTGATGAACAATAAAATTGGATTTTGATGAATTTGAAGTGTAGAATAAAATTATGTGTTAAGACTTGATATTGAAATTTGAATATTTTTACAAAACTATCGCCAACCATTTTACATTTTGCATATTAAGGAAAAGTAATATTATCCCATGTTTCTACATTTTGATATAAATTTCCATCCTTAAAATTATCTCTGGTTCTGAATGTACTAGTCAGGCCCATATGTGAGTAAATAGGTGACGAAGACAGGTGTTGCGTAGTTGGAAACAGTCAATGGAGAACTCCCCGGAGGAATGGTGAATATTTTCTTATTTATTATTACTCATTTGGAAGCAACCATTATTTATGATAAAGTAATATGATAGTTTCTTCTTACTAGGACTTTCCTGGTAGTAACCTAGTTTTCAAGAAAATCCATGTCTAGCTACGCCAACAAACTAATTTTCATAATTAGACTAATTTTTATCTTTACTTCTTTTTTTTTTCAATTTTTAATTTTTTTCTCTTTTTGTTTTTCTTTTTACATAGACATCTATACACATCCAGAAATTTGGAAGAAAACTCAAGTAGAGGTTAGAGAGGGGGAAAGCGACCCCCCATTGACAACCTCTATCGTTGACTATTGTAACATGTCTTGAACAAACTTTTCCTTGGACATGGGTTTATGATATAATCTTAATCGATGGCCATTCACCAAAAAGGAGATTTGATCTTCATCAATTATTTTCATTCTTACCAATCCATAAATAATGGTTGCTTCTTTATTATTCTTCTTTAGGAAACAATCATTATTAAACATGTACCAGTGCTACCCAATAAATAATATGATAATTTAAATTTTGATGCATTTTGATGGTTGCTTCTTTATTATTATTCTTTAGGAAACAATCATTTTTAAATGCACCAGTGCCTATGTGGCTTTGGTTGTGCCCTAGTTCGGAGAGAAGGGTGGCTCACTATTTGGATTTTGATGAACAATAAAATTGGATTTTGATGAATTTGAAGTGTAGAATAAAATTATGTGTTAAGACTTGATATTGAAATATTTCTTTTGAATTTTTCAATTCATGTCCCTTGTGTATTTCTTTGGCATTGGAGGTTTTTCATGGAATTTTGACATGAAGAAAAAACAATATAGTAATTATTTCTAGTGAAAGACAATTGTGTTGCACCAAAATATGTTTTTCAAAGGAAAAATCTTGTGTTTTTTATTTCTAATTTTGGAAAAAATATATCTTATTTTGAATCATTTACATTTGGAGATTTCATTTCTTTTATCACCGGATTAGATATGATGCAAAGAATTCATGTATTATTTCCCCTTTCCCTCATGAAATCATTTAATAGAGGGAAAGTCTGGTAAGAAGCAACTAGTTTTCTTCTTAGTTGCTTCTTACAAAGTGTTATAGAGGTAAGATAGGGGGATAGGGATCAAGCATAGGAGTGTTTAATAAAAAAATCCCTTCTTATTAATAAATTAAAATGATTTAAAAACATACTCACCTCAAAATTTATTAGTCCTCCATACTTACAAAGATGCATGATGAACCAAAACTAGCGCAAAGTATTTTGAAGTTGAGTAAACCAACACAATTAACACATGAACTTTGGAGCTATGTTGTTGGATCTGGTACATATGGTAGGTTCTAGATTGATCCAAGATATGTGCTATGAACTTATGAACTAAAAAGTGAATATCTTCCACTGTACAACTTTTCTCAACAAATATAAAAAATGTAGTTACAGGTCTTCCTATAACTTGTATATAGGTCTTATACCAAAATGAGCAAAGACCCTTGAAATTTAAACAAACATTGTTGAATGAGGAAACTGAAACCGATGGAGTCAATACTAGTGTTGCTAGAGATGTCTTGATGTTGTTCTGAAGAATTGGTGAAATCTAATAGAACTTGTTAAATTAGAACACAACAATTAAACATATAATATGACATTGTAACAAGATAAAACACTTATCTTTTAAATTCAATTGTGCGACCAACTTCTTGGGAAAAACGTTCCACCCAACCATAGATTTGTTGTTCCAAATTTCAACAATGATTCACCCCCGATCTAGGGCTAGTAATCCACAAAAGAGGGCGGTCTTTGACTTTCTACTCACAACTATCAAATCCAACAACCCACTGATATTCTCCTACAACCATCCTGATTTTCCACCAACTCTCTTCCTCTTGACCTACCCAACCCAAGGAATGTACCCCTTCACTAATCTCAGTCCCTCAAGCATCCCATTCATTTATAAAATGTCTCTCTGGAATAGGTAACCATGAATATCTCGGCTGCGAAACTCAAGGGAACTCACTTTTAGGAAAACTACCAGCAATAACAATAAATACTTGTTGTTACAGTGCAACTCACCTATGAGTTCACTCTTTAGATTGACAACTTGGCTCTTCAATATTCATATCCAAAACACTCTAGATATTCTCTAACATGCTCTATATTTCTCCCTCCATGTATGCTCTAGATCCAAGCTCTATTTATTTCTCTCTACTTGTTGTTCATGCCAAAAACAATGACTTTATAAAATTGTTGTAGATTCCCATACAAATTTCCTCTCCTTTGACTTGCTTGCTTGACTCACACACTTCCCCAAGTTGATTGTACGCAACACCCATGCTTCCAATAACAATGGGATGTGAATTATCACACCCACCCTCTTACATGAATTCAATGATTTGCTTTGGGGACACTCAATCAAAAAAATAGAGTTTAATACATCATGATAATAAAATTTAGGAATGTGGGTGGAATTAATAAATATGGGTAACTCACAAGGATAACATTTCAAACAAAGTAACCATCCCTAGGAAAAATTTTGGGGTTGGGTGGAATTAATAGACATGGGTAAATCACAAGGGTCCCTCACAAGGGTAACATTTCGAACAAAGTGAGACCACCCTCTTTTGTGGATTACAAGCCCCAATTTGGGGATGAATCATTGTTGACATTTGGAACAACAGATCTATGGTTGGATGGAACATTCGTCCCAAGAAGTTGGTTGCATAACTAAATTTAAAAGATAAGTGTTTTATCTTGTTATGGTGTCATATTATATGTTTAATTGTTCTATTTTACTCTAATTATGAAAATAGTTTTATATGTTGGTTCAGAAAAACTCCAAGATATCCTTACCACGCCACTCAAGAAATTTAATTTATGATTTTTTTTGCATAGTAATGTTCTTCACTTGGGTTGGGGGACATTACATTCAATATATGATACCATTTATCATCGATATAATGGTGAATATATCCCCAACCCTTCTCCAAAATATGCAATGAATCGGCTCTGATACCATCTGTCACATCCCCACAGTGTGCCTTGTAATCATACACTTCTTGAGGGCATGCGACACCAAGGAATTTATTTCTTGTCTTCTTGGAAACACCAAGGTTACTTTGTCTAGAATCCACCTCTTCACCTAGAGCATACCCTTACTCCGTTCTAGGATACCAGGGAGTCACACTCCTACTCTAGTGCAAATCTTGTATACTTAGACATTTGTTAACATCTAGACACTTATTCATATTTAATCATATATCCATGAACATGAGAATTTAATAGAACAACAACAAAACAAACAATATAAGAATAGATATAGTGCGGGTGGCACAAATTTTTCCTAACACCTGACTAAGTATTTTTTATTGTGAAACAATTACAATATGAGCACCATTGGCTCGAATTACAACTTCAACAATGTCAAACGACTCGCCTCACCTCACTAAGAAACTCATAAACAGATTCTTCACACCAAGACTCTCTGTCACAAACATCTCCTCAACCTCCTATAGTGCACCTTAGACATGCCCCTAACCACATACTTCATGTCTCTTCATTTCTACAGAATTCACAAATTTTGATTATGCCTCACACATGCCTCCAACATACATGCGTTTCCAAACTTCCCCAAAACCAACCCAAGAAAATTTCTCCCAACTCCATCCAATGAATCCACCTCAAGGAATCACAAGTCCTCCCAAGTGGAGTGACTTGGCTCCTTAAGGGAGCTCATCCTCTTCATCTTCCTCAGAACCATAGATCTATTCTTGCTCTCCTTTTCTTCAAATATACTCTCCTTGGTTGTGCACCCTAATTTTCTTATAGGGACTCCAAAGATCACCATTGTGAACCTTCATGTCCTTTGGGGGTTTCGTGCCCCTTATCAATCCCATTTCCAAATGCATTGTAATGCCCCTTTGCTGACACATTCTCCCAAATGAATCAGCACACCCCTTCACAGACCTAGTCTCCCAAATGAACCCATGTGCTCGTCAATCATTGTGCCCCTTTGGATTGAGATGACCCAATCTCTTGGTTACTTCATACTTTGGAAATCCTCTTGGCACGTTCACATGCCCAAGGCATCCACTTTCCCAAATTGGGTGTTGGAGCAACCCCAAGTTTCATCTTGTTGAGGACTCGGGTGTGTTGATGTTAATGGTAGCATTAGATAGGTATTTCTACACAAGTCTATGTGTCTAAATATGTGGAAATCATCCAAAGACTTCTACTCTTGAATTTACTTTGATTAAAGTAATTGTTAAAGAAAATTTATTTTATTAATTAATTATGTAATTAGTTAATTGAGTTATTCGAGGAAAGTGTTAAAAGTACTTAGCATCCAATCTTATCATGTAATCTAAATCTCAAGTGAGATTATAAATATATTGTAACTCAAAATAATAAAAGAAAGGCTAGGGTGAAGGAGGAAGACAATTGATACTTGATATTCTTAAGAGTAGAGGATTTAATTTCAAGAGGATTGGATCATGAAGGACTTTGGTTCAAGATCTTGGATAGGTGAAGAAACACTTTCATTTAGATATTAGCTCAAAGTGAAAGAGATAACAAAGACAATGCAAGTGGGTTTCAGTAAAAAAATGCCACATGAGAGTGTCATGTCATATGAAGTTTTTCATATAGTATTTCCATACGTGTACACAAGTATTAGTGGAGACTGTCGTGTACATACATGGGTTTGATGAAGAAAATTTTTGTACACCTCAAAAAAAGTGCAATTATGGTTTGTACAACAGGTCATACTTTGCCAGGTTTGTGTGCAGTTGTATTTCTCTCAATGGGCCCTTATCCCTATTAAGGGAGCCCTGATTTTAGCATAATAAAATCATTCTCAACACATGTTTTCCCTCTAGGGTTTTTTCCATGGGTTTATACCCAAAAATATTGGTGTTTATGTGTGTTTTATTTTTTTCCCCTTTTGTATGCTTCCATTACATGTCTATTGATTACTTAGTTGTGCTTTATTTCAATAAGTGATTTATTTGGAATTAACAGTCGGATGTTGAGTAGGAGAGAGAGTTCAACATGGTATCAAAGTGAGTTATCTCAAGGGAGGAAACCAAGATAGATCTCATATCCGTAGCATATTCAGAACCAACAGGTGGAAATCAAAGGACAGATTAAAAGGAAACAATCGTATTGAGGAAGGACTAAGTTTTGGCAGGTTTACTAAGGTGTACACAGGTCACAAAAAGAAAAATAAAATACATACACAGGTTTCTTTGAGAATAGACACATATACATGGGTTGCAGTAGTAACATTAACATATATACATGGATTGCACTTGTGAGATATGAAGGTTGCAGTGGTGAAAATCATGTACAACTCCATACAAGTCAATACAGGGGAAATGTTTAGAAGAAGGTTATTTTCAGGGAATTTTATCAAGTCTTAGGGATGGAAACAACATTGTTGAGAATTGAAGACACATTGGATGGAGAATCCAACTTCCTATCTTGGAAATCAATGGAAACTTTGATGTTGAAGGACTATGACCTTTGGGAGTTAATGGATAGATTAATTACTCCATCGATAGATCTGGCAACTTTGGATGCCCACAACAAGAAGGAGATCATAGAAGAGAGGGTCCTATTAGATTCAATGAAGGATCATATAATCCCTCACTTAAACAAGAAGAAGATGGTGAAAGAGATGTTTTATTCCTTGGTAATTTTATTCCAATGTATGAACATGAATAAGAAGATGGTCTTAAGGAATAAACTTATATCTGTGCAGATGTCTAGATGTGATAATGTTACCATATATCTCATGAGGTTCACACAGGTGTGCGATCATATTGCAACCATAGGGGAGAAAAATCAGGACCTAGATCTCATGAATGTGGCATTGAATGGTCTTCCCAAGTCTTGGGAACCATTTGTCAAGGGAGTTTTCACTTGGGAAAATATCCCAGATTGGCAGAGACTTTGGGATGATAGCATCCAAGAAGAGACTCAGGAGGAGTCTAAGAGAAACAAGTAGGGAGGTTGTGAAGATAACTTGGCTCTTGTTAGTAAGGCAAGGAAGGGAAAAGGAAAGAGTTCTAGCAATAAGGATAACAATGATGGAGGATCATCACATCTAGGGAAGAAGAAAGACTTGACTAAAATCAAGTGTTTATCATGTCATAAGAATGGAAATTATGCATCTCAGTGTCTAGAGAAGAAGAAGAAGGATAATGGAAATAAGAAAAAACAGAAATCAACAGATATGCAACTTGATGAGTTTGCAATGAAGTTTGAGAATGATTACTCACTAGTTTCTTTCCTTTCTACCAACGCAACAATGAGGAGTGCTTGGTTCTTGGAAAATGGTGCATCTTGTCATATGACAAAATCACGAGAGCTATTTAGAAATATGGTGGATAGTGATGCATATATTCATGTGCAACTTGGTGATGATGTCAATTATGTAGTGAAGGGATAGGTAATAGTTACATTCCATATTGAGTCATGAGGATTGTTAGATGCCTAGGATGTGATTTATGTATCAGGTTTGAAGAAGAATTTTATTTCATTATCAACTGTGGAGGATAATGGTTTTTTTATTACTTCTCAGAGAGGGAAGGTACTCATACATCTAGAGAAGGATATCACAAACATTGTAGTGGGCATTAGGGTTATAGAAGGCACTTTATACAAGTTATATAGGGAAAGCTTGTTTAGGACTTGATACATGATAGTGACAACCTATGTGAGTTGTGGCATAGGAGGTTGGGAAACCAAAAATGCATGGACTTTTCAATTATGAGGGGGATAGTTACAGGTGTTCCAAAGTTTAGGATTGAGCAACAAGTAGTGTGCAGAGGATGTGCACATGGAAAGAATGTCAAGGCCACTTTTCCTAGCAGTGAGAGTAGGTCCAAAAGAATTTTGGATATTATTCATTCATATGTGAGTGGGTCGATGTAAGTAGCATCATTGTAGGGATCGTCATACTATGTGATGTTTATTGAGGATTTCTCCAGGAAAACATGGATCTTTTTCATGAAGGCCAAGGACAAGGTATTCAGTTAGTTTAGATATTCCAGGGCTCAATTAGAGAACCAAATAGGTAAGAATATCAAGGTATTTAGGTTAGATAATGGGGGAGAGTACACCTCCAATGACTTCAAGGTTTTCTACAAGGAGGTAGATATCAAGAGGGAGTTGATAGTCTCATAAAATCCTTAGTAAAATGGGGTTGTGAAGAGAAAGAATTGGTTCGGTTCTTCCAGGGATATGATACATGACTAGGAGTTTCCTATGTTTCTATGGGTAGATCCATGTAAAACAATAGTATATGTATAGAACAAGAGTCCTCACAGGATATTGTGGAACAAGACTTTGGTTGTCCAGTTTACATCCATGTTTCTGTGGAGAAGAGGGTGAAGCTAGAGCCTTCAGGACTGAAGGGTGTATTTGTGGGATACAGTGAGACCTTAAAGGATTATAGGATCTTCATTCCAGTGCAGCATAAGATATTTGTGAGCAGAGATGTTAATTTCGAGGAGAACTTGGCATCTAGGAGTACTCAGGAGTCATCAACAGTGACAAAGGATGAGGAGCAGCAAGTTTCGAGGGATGAGCACCAGACATAAGTTCATACTTTAGGTGGAGAGGAGGATTTATCCCATTCCAGTCCTTTCAGGAGACTCAAGTGGCTATTACAGACATTGAGGGATGTAGGTGAGGCTCTGAGGATTGCATTTAGAGAGTGAAATCCTTCGAAGAAGTTTATGAAATATATGGTACTTATGAGTAGCATCATTCATGTTGAGCCTTCTAGTTTTGAGGAAGCATCAGATCAACATGTATGGCAGGATTCCATGGTAGAGGATTGCACCTCTATTATGATGAATGTTGTTTGGGAAATAATGCTTAGACTAGAGGGGAAGTCATTTGTGAGTTCTAGGTGGCTCTACAAAATCAAGCATGTTACAGATGGTAGTATAGAGAAGTTCAAAGCGAGGTTTGTGGTGAGAGGTTTATCCTAGAAAGTGTTGAAATATTGTGTAACTACAAAGAATATTCTTATTATTAATCTATTATTCATTAGATCAATCCCCTTTTTTGGATTCATCATGTCATTATTTGTAATTGACCAAATCCCCTTTTGTGGATTGGTCAAACCCTAATTGTAATATGCAAATTAAGAAGTCGAACCCCAGGAAAATTAAAGTGGTTCTAACCACCCAGTAAGACAAGTCGGCCATGCTAGTGAAGAGACACCTCCTTTCAGTGCTTGCCAGTTTGTATAAATAAAGGAAGTTAGCCACTCATTTGTACACACACTCGGCTCACTCATCTAGTGCACAAGTATTGAAGGAAGCTACAGTTACCAGTTGCCAGAAGAAGGAAGAGAGAGAGGTGCATTTCTTGGGAGAGGACATTCTCTAGTGTTTGGTTTATTGTCTTGGCATTGGATTTTATGGTCTAGCATCATGGTGGTTTGTCTCTTGTAGTGATCCAGGTGGCTATTGGTGGCCACCTGCCTATTCCAGTTGGACCCACACCATTGTTTCTTTCAGTTTTTCAGTTTCCTTAATTGTAGCACAATTTACTATTTTTAGCAGTTCTTCGGGTCCTGAACTTTCGGCGCTGTTTTGAGGCCCTAAACAACATTTTTTGGGCAGGAATTCTCTGGTGAATATGAATCTGTTCTGAACTCAATATTCATTGTCATCAATGTAGTCCTTGGATAGATCTTTCTAACGATGTATCATGTGCGTCAAACGGAGATAGTATGCCAAAGTTATGACCTCGAGAAATCGATGTACCAATTTACCCCAACAGGGCCCATATTTTGGCGTTTCATCTCCTAGGGTTAGGTTTTTGGATGTTTAGGGTTTTCCATTGTTTCTCAGTAATATATAGGCCTTTGAGCCTCATTGTAACAGGTAGCTCATAGGCTAGTAGCCACCACATCTCTTCTTATAGATAAGCTACTAGCGCCCTAGATAGTTTATTTCCATTTTGTCTGTAAGAATTTTTCAATCATTTGTTATTAATGAAATGAAGACTTATTTACTTTGTATATCTGTGTGTATGTGTATTGTGTTCCTACATAAATCTGGATCAGTGGTATCAGAGTGATCTGCTCGTTCTCGATATTTCTTTGCATGTCCCCAATGAGGTCGGGGTATAAGGAGTTAGGGCTCGATTTGGTTGAACCTTTGCAAGATCAGTCTCACAAACCCCAACGAATGCCCATGGGGGAAGAAAAGAAAGATGAAGGAGTAGGAGATCCTATCAAAATGTTGCTCGAGGAGGCCCTCAAGAAACAAATGTACGGGATGATGGACAACTTTGCCTAGATTCTTCAATGGATTCCCACTAGCGGCGCATCGACATCCAACATCCACTCTGGAGGTGCCACTCCTTTTAAGGTACAAGTAAACTTTGACGTTCCCATATTTGAGGGTCAAATAGATGAAAATGTTGTAGATAGATGGTTGAATCTATTAGAAGGATATTTCTCGGTTCATGAATTTTCTGACAAAGAAAGGATTATTTTCGCACTCCTCAAATCTGCCCCCCATGTCAAGCACTGGTGGAAAACCTAATCGAAGAAACAGGGCAAGGGGGAACCCTCTCTGTTCTCGGCCACACCCACTTGGAATTCTTTCTGAGATTCCATCAAGGAATAGTATTATCCCATGGGGAGCTATGAGGAAAAATTCATACAATGGACTACGCTGCGGCAGCAAAGGGACCAAGATGTGCATGAGATGATGAATATGTTTCATACCCTATGCAAAAAGTTGGGTATCAAAGATTCAGAGAAACATTTGGTGTTAAAGTATCGCAATTTTCTACACAGATACATTCAGGATCCTCAAAACAAAGGACCAATCCAAGGCAGGGCGGCCCAGGATAACCTGCTAAATCCACAAGCAAAGAACAACACCACGAAGCCAAAAAAGGACACAGGGAAGTGGTGTGAGTTCCATAAGAGCTCTACTCATAACACAAGTGAGTGTCGGGCCAAGCAGTCACTGGTAGCCGAGTTGAAGGCTTTTGAATCGGATGCATGCTCTGACTCTAAATCAGAACCTGACAAGGGGAATGATAGGGGGAAGCAGATTATCGATGCAGAGCCCAACACCACCGTTGCCACCACAAAGATCTAGAAGGAGGAACCAGAAGATCCAGAGGAGGCAAAGTGTCACTTCCATTCCAAGATGTGGGTAAAGGGTTCCCTATTGCAGTTCATTGTCGACAGCGGAATCCAAAAGAACCTCATCTCGGTAGAGGTCATGAAGCGGTTGGGCTTGGTGACCATAGCACACCCACAACCATGCACCATCAGGTGGTTGTACCAAGGACGGGACCTCCACGTCATTCAACAATGTCGCATTCGCTATAACATCAAGCCCTTCATGGATGAGGTATTATGTGACATTACTCCTCTTGATGTTTCTGATGTATTATTAGGCCAATCGTACTTTTGGAAGTGACATGTTGTGTATGAGTCCAGGCCTCATGTTGTTATTATCACCTTGGGCAACAAGTTGTACAATATACCGGAGATAGAACTCCCTACCACCATCTCTTTGGTTACTGCAAAACAATGTAGTAAGATCATTTCCAAAACTAGGAAATTTGTTTTCCTGATGATCCACCCTTAGGGAAAGAGGAAGACTGTGGCCATGACCTCCAGACAGGGCCCCGCTACATGAAAACAACAGATGGATAAGGTCGTGGAGGAGTACGAGGATATCTTCACCTCCCCCACAGGGGTGCCTCTACACTATCAGGTCAAGCACCCCATCGATCTGACCCCAGGTGCACCACTACCCAATGGACCCATATATCAACGCTATGTTCTATAGAATGATGAATTCAAGAGGTAGATTCAGGAGCTATTGCAGAAAGGTCACATACAGCCGAGTTCATCACCCTGTGGGAGCCTGATCATGTTGGTGTAGAAGAAGGATGGGACTTTGAGACTTTGCATTGACTATCGGGCACTGAACAAGATCACTGTTCGGAATAGATACCCGATCCCATGGATTGATGACCTTCTAGACCAACTCAAGGGGGGAAAATCTTTCAGCAAGATCGACTTGAAGTTGAGGTATCACCAGGTACCAATCAAACCCTCTGATGTGTGGAAGATTGCCTTCAAATCTAAGGAGGGCCTTTTCAAATGGTTGGTCATGCCATTCGGGTTGACGAATTCCCCTGCAACCTTCATGAGGCTAATGGAAAACACCCTATGGACATTCACCAACTCATTTGTAGGGGTGTACTTGGATGGCATTCTGATCTTTATCCAGACTTGGGAAGAGCACCTCCACCACATCTGATAGTTCCTCCAAACACTGT
Source organism: Picea glauca (assembly GCA_000966675.3). Classification (NCBI taxonomy): domain Eukaryota; kingdom Viridiplantae; phylum Streptophyta; class Pinopsida; order Pinales; family Pinaceae; genus Picea; species Picea glauca. The sequence continues at coordinate 624,293 of JZKD02S1674325.1, read as the reverse complement.
GACAACACAAGTTGTGTGCCAATTTGGAGAAATGCACTTTTGGCATGACCCGGGTTCAGTATCTGGGATAAATTATTGATAAGCGGGGGGTGCATGTGGATCCAACAAAGATCCAAGTCATTAAGGATTGGCCAGCCCCAACCACCCTAACAGAGCTCTGCAACTTTTTAGGTCTTGCCAATTTCTACCGTAGGTTTGTGTTGGGATTCTCTCATATCACTTGGCCCTTGAGTCAAGTCACCAAGGGAGGAGCTAAAGAAAAATTCTTTTGGTCCGAATCTCAACAGAAGGCATTCGGGGATTTGAAGAATTGCCTCTACTATGCACCAGTGCTCACATTACCAGACTTGAAACAACCATTTCAGATTGAGACAGATGCCTCTTACATGGGCATTTTACTCAACATGGGCATCCAGTGGCATATCACAGTGAGACACTTTCCGACACAGTCCATAAGTATCCCAATTATGACAAATAAATGTATTCCATTGTGCAGGCTTGCCAGCAATGGAAGCATTACATTTTGGGAAAGGAAATGGTCATCCACATAGACCACCGACCCCTATAGTTCATACAGACACAAGGAAAGTTGCATAATGATCGCCATCAAAAGTGGTCCACATACCTACAACAGTTTCATTTGAACATTAAGTACAAGAAAGGAAACACCAATAATGTTGTAGACTTCCTCAGTCGACCACCCATCATGGCGCTAACCACTGTGCTCAACTCTTGTGGGCACGAGATTTCTGATTGGCTTCTTCTCTACACAAGTGATCCAAAATTTGGCCACACATATAATACACTCTTGGAGGGTAAGAAAGTTCCCAATTTTCACCTCCAGGATGCCCTGCTTTGTCATTTGGGACACCTTTTTGTTCCTTCAAGTGAGCATGCCAAGATGATTTGGGAGGCGCACTAGAGTCGGGTCGCTGGGCATTTTGGGGTTGAGAAAACCATGGCAGTACTACAAAAGTATTTCTATTGGCCAAACCTTCGACAGGATGTCAGGAAGTACATCAAGTTTTGCACTGCTTACGCCATTGCCAAACTGACCATCAAGAAGCAAGGCCTCTATACTCCGCTTCCTACCCCCAATCGACCTTGGGAATCCATCTCTATGGATTACATGTTGGGCCTTCCTTCTACTAAGCATGGCAATGACTGTGTTTTTTTGGTCGTCGACCGATTCTCGAAGATGTCCATTATGATGGCCTGTAAGAAGAATATGACAGCAGAAGCCACTGCTAAACTCTTCTTTGAACGAGTGTGGGTACACTTTGGGATCCCATAGTCTATCATCTCATATCGAGATAGTAGGTTCCTCAATACATTTTGGTCCAACCTCTGATCGATGTTGAGCACCAAGCTCACCAAGCCCAGAGCTTTCCATCCACAAACTGATGGCGAGACAGAGGTCATCAACCGGATAATTGTACACATTCTGCGCATGTACAACTCAAAGCATCCATGCACATGGGATGAGAGCCTCCTCTATGTACAACATAGCTACAGTCGAGCTCTCCATAGCTCAACCAACCACAACCCCTTTCATGTGGGCTTGGGATTCCAGCCACTATGTCCCATTGACGTAGCCATGCCATTTGCGGCTACTCAGGTAGATTCAACCCATGTCCAGTCTGAGGCTGACAAGGCCTTCATTGAGCACATTTAGTACATCCACCAACAAGTTCATGACATCTTGGACAGAGCCATTTCTAAGTACAAGCAACGACATGACCAACATCAAGTGCCACACAACTTCCAGGTGGGCGACAAAGTCTAGCTACATTTGCAAAAGGAGCACCTCGTTGGACCCTAAGGAAAGATTCGCCCACTCCAATATGGGCCATACACCATCACCAAGGTTGTAGGGGACAATTCCTTTGAGCTCAGTATTCCACCATTCCTTGGTTTGCACCCAGTGTTCAATGTGGACCACCTTTGGCCCTACTTTCCACCTCTACTAGACACATCCGACATGGAAAAACAACTCATACCAACAGAGTTAAACACAGATTGCATGGAACAAGCCACAACTGATCGAATTATGGACACACAGATCAATAACACCCACCAACATAGGATCTAGCTATATCGAGTTGTCAAAGCAAGCCAACTCCTTCACCAGGGCAAGTGGCTCACCAAGGACCAAGTTCAACAAAAGTTTCCTCATCTCATGGAGGAACTCAACGCAATGGGGACCATTGCTTTCTAAGGGGGGAGGACTGATCCAGGTGGATATTGGTGCCACCCACATATTCCACTTGGACCCACACCATTGTTTCTTTCAGTTTTTCAGTTTCCTTAATTGTAGCACAATTTACTATTTTTAGCAGTTCTTCGGGTCCTGAACTTCCAGAGTTGTTTTGAGGCCCTAAATGGCATTTTTTGGGCATGAATGCTTAAGAAAATATGAGTTCATTGCAGCCTCAATATTCATTGTCAACAATGTAGTCCTCAGATAGATCTTTCTAACGATGTATCATGTGCATCAAACGACGATAGTATGCCAAAGTTACGACCCCGAGAAATGGATGTACCAATTTACCCCAACGGGGCCCATATTCAAGTGTTTCATCTCCTAGGGTTAGGTTTTTGGATGTTTAGGGTTTTCCATTGTTTCTTAGTAATATATAGGCCTTTGAGCCTCATTGTAACAGGCATTTCAGAGGCCAGTAGCCACCACATCTCTTCTCAAAGATAAGCTACCAGTGCCCTAGCTAGTTTATTTCAATTATGTCTGTAAGCATTTTTCAGTCATTTGTTATTAATGAAATGAAGTCCTATTTCCATTGCATCTCTGCGTTTATGTGTATTTTTGTATTTCATTATGTTCCGACATAAATCCAGATCATGTAGAGAGAGATTTATTATGGAACTGTACTTGGTTATTCAATCTATAGTAAAGAAGTTTTGTTGGGTTTTCTTCCCCTTGAGGGTTTCCCAGGATAAATGCTTGTGTACTCTTATGATTGTGTTTCTCTCAATGATCCTATCTATGTTATGTTTATCTAGTAAATTGAAAGAAACCTAATAATAACTTAAACCTTAACATCATATCAAAGCTAAGCTGAAGAGAGCATCTTTCACAAGAAAAAGAAAAATGTCACTATTGTCGTACAAGAAAATTAGGGATTTTTATTGAAGAGGAATTTCAGCCCAAAGATCAGCTAGAAAAGTGTGACCTAGCCTAAGGAACTCATTGACAACTTCGGTGCACCTTTTTAGTGGGAATAAATCCCGTAAAGTGAAACCCTAGTTTTCACCAGTACTAGAAGTACCAAAAAACCAGAAGTACCAGGAAACCAAAAGTACCAGAAAACCAGAAGTACCAGAAAACCATAAGCACTAGTCCAAAAATCCACTGGTAAAGTTTGAAGGGGAAAATTTTGGATTTTCTTAAATCTAACCACACCAAGCTACCCACCTCAGCCAAACACACCTCCTTGTAAGCTCAAAATTCAATTATGAGCATTTTCATTTTTTGGTCATTTTCCTAGCTCCAGGTAAAAGATGTCTGCAAGCACTAAGCTTGTTGACAAGATAGAAAGTGTGGAAAACTTTCGTACCTAGCAGGGATGATTTTAAGGATGGAAATATATTTTAAAATGTAGAAACCTTGGCGAATCTTACTAATCCTTCATATGCCAAATATAAATGATTGGCGATATTTTTGTAGAAATATTCAAATTTCTAAGAATTTTATATAGTTTTTATAAAATTTTGGCGATTTTTAAGATAAAATAATTTGATCTTATAGAATTTGGGTGAATTATTTTTAAAATAACGAATCTCGTTTTTGGAAAAACCATGGAAAATTAGCCCATGAGTGAAATTTATCCCCTAAAATCATCCCTAGTGCCTAGAAGTATAGGATTTCAATCATTCTTGAAGAGAATGAACTAGCGAGAGAATGTACCAGAACATGCCAATGTTGTAGCTAAATAAAAACACCAAAATGACACAGTTAGGGCCAATAGAATCATTCCAGATTCTATCAAAGATCACTTGATTCATCAAGTGGCCTCAGAGAAGACTCCAAAAGAAACGTTTGATTCCCTAACCCGATTATATGAAGGAAAAGAAAGCATGAAGAACATGTGGCAGAGGAAGAGGAATCTCCTCCCTCAAAGAAATCTTTAGTAGAAATTGAGGATTATGTACGTTAAGTTGAAGATAATTGATTTGAAGAAATATAGCAAATGGTGGAGTCTGTGGAGCCTCCCCACACAAAAACAAAAGATAAGTATCCATGTTTATTCTTATTATCTTGTTTAATTTAATGCTCTATCATTGCAAGTTATATTTTTTTGAGAATGTTAATTAACCTTGTTTTATTTCAGTATCTATGTAGATTTATGAAGGAAGTATCAAAGAAGAGGATAAAGAAAGAGATAAAATATTTATTTCAGGTATGATCACTCATGAGAGTGACAAAGGTATGTGTTTAGCTATTATAGTAAGGGAAAATTTGGTAATTTCATAGCTAGAGTGAAAAAGAGTTCAAAAGTATTATTCATGATTAGGCTTCCAAATGTGTACATGGTTGAACGAGTTTTTGCTTAAGAAAAGATGTGTACTACTCTGATAGAAATCATGATATAGTTTTATTTGATTATTGGTTATTGTTATTGACTGATTAGCTAATTGACATATCTCATAAATCATATTGTAAGTAATTTTACAGGTCTTGGAAGAAAGAACTTATGCCTTGACTTGCAGAAGTTAGACAACATGAGAAGGATGTATGATATGGTGACAATTAGTAAAGACCAGATAGTATCCAGTATTCATATAGGAGAAGGAGGCTCCTAAATATGTAGAACATAAATGGTCAATATGAAGAGAAGGATGGATACTCAAATATAGTTGATGAGGTGCAGTTAACTGCAGGTTGCTCCAGTACCATTCGTATAGATGTAGAGGGAGCAAGTTGATCCAGTATGAAGTCAGAAACAAAGAAATTTTCAAACTCAAGAAGGCACCCATGATATTATAGAAGAGAACTTCAAGGATGATGATTATCAAATGTTACACAGTTAAATAAGCTCTTAGTTTGGTGCAAGAGGGAGCTATCCCTCCGAGTTCGAAAAAGAGGATCGTGATTTGGTGCAGTGGATGAGTAATGAGATATTTTCATCAAGATGAAAGTTATCCAGTAGATGAATGGTGCCCAACAGATGGGTAGCATTGTATTATACCATACAACGATGATACAGGAGCATCGCCAACAACAAGCGAGCGTGGGGCACACACCAACGCATTTTGGCATGTGATAAATTGTTTGAAATATTTTGAAGTTGGATGCACCAAACTTAAATGTAATAGTTAAGGAGAGGTGTACTTATTGATTTTTAATCACACCTTGAGCATCGCTCTCTCGTCTGAAGAAATAAGAGGCATTTATGTTAATGAATGTAGGTAGGTAGCTTTGAATTCTTAGATTAGACAGTTTTAGGAGCCGAAGGGAAATGAGATATAGACACCCTCCCTTGTATTATTGTAAAAAAAAATAAAAAAAAATAGCAGCGTTATGAGAAGGGATCATAGGAGAGAAGAAACAGAGGGTTGTGTAAAAAACCCATGTACAAAAATTATTAGATTAATATATGAAGTTTGATTCAGAATCATGGCGTTCAAATACTTTATGTATGTGCATGATTGAATGTTCTTCTCATGATTGTTTACTCTCTGTTATGCATTTTCTTTGATGCGTGAATGTATGATTTCATATTTAATGTCTGAAATCTGAAGAGAGGGAGAGTAAAGAATGAGTTTCAATTGTTTCTCTGTCTGAGCAAGAGTTTTCCTGCAAGGAGTGAAGTGGAATTGTCCACAAGGTGTGCATTGACAGAACTTAGAGTTCATCTCTGCAAGCTCAGGAGAGATAACACTGTTCTCATTCTCATAGAAGTGCAAGATAAGAATAGGAGTCGTGCAAGGTGTGCACAGGCTGAGAAGAGTCTCAGAGTTCGCAACCAGAGGGAGTTGTTGAAAAGACTGTTGTCACAAGGAGTGCATAGAGTCAAAGAATTAAATACTTGGAAGTATTGAAGAGTTTCCACAAGGAGTGCATGCAAGAGTCTTCTTGAAGACTTGGGTTGTGGAGAAAAGCTCAGGAAGTTTAGTGCCTTGAAGTATTGGAAGAAGGTGTAGAAATATCGTTTCACAGGTGGACAAGTTTTGCGAAAGAACACTTTGTTCATTTTGCAGGAATCATCAAGGAGGAATTGAATGGTCGGAGTTCTTCGTGGAGAATTCACGAGAATCCGAGAACCATCCGATCTTGCAGAAGAGTGAGAAGGTTAGGGTGAGCATTTTCTCGAAGTGCAATCTCGAGAGAATCTAACCATAGGATCTGAACCAATGAGGGCCATTGGATCATCCACGTAAATCGCATCTCGGGGTTTCGTGGATTGAAGAGTCGAAACCTTTGCATTAAGATTCGCGAAATCGCGAAAGGCGAAGTCCCAAAATAGCGGGAAAATCTAAGCTGCCCGATTTGGAGGACACGTGTCGCGAAATCACCCGTATCGGGGTTTCGAGCATCGAAGGTCAAAGAGAGAATTCATTCAACTTCACAAGTGGCGAAGTTGCGAAGTGGATTAGGGCCATCCATTTGAGAGTGGAAAAGTGGTGTGCTCGCTAACACGAAGGTCATACTTTCATGGACTATTTTAGGGTTTCATGAGTCGGAGATCCGAGAGCACAACATCCATATTCATGAAGTTGCGAAGTCTGAAATTCAAAAAGGCGGGAAGTTCCTTGTGGGACCTACGTTGATGATGTGTCGAAATTTTTCATTTCGGCATATCGGAGGGTAAGAGGTCGATACCTCTATCCCGAAAGTCTCAAAGTCATGAAACCGTGAGAGAATCGCAGTCGTCCATTAGGAGGAGGATAGGTGGAAGAGATCAAGGGATCTCGCAAACTCGGAGGTTCACAGGGTGAGAGCCCAAGAGTTGGGTGCTCCAAGTAGCGAAGTCATGAAATTGCGAATTGTTGAAGTTGGGCATAAGAGACACGTGGCAGAACCACACAGTGGGCTCAGGAAATAGACAGGTGGACAATTGTCATATATTGGGAGGAGTCAACACCCCATTGACCTCTCGTGTCTCAGGGACTCGGGAGATAAGGGAATGAAAGCTCGAGCCTACGACTTGTGAAGTCGCGAGTAGCGAGAACGAGAGTATAAAATTCAAATATCACCTCTTGGGGGTTCGGGAAAGGAAGGTTCCAAGGTTGGACCTTTGGACTCGTGAAGGCGCGAGAGGCAAGAAGTGCTATCACTTAGCCTAGCCGACGATCACACAAGGAGGGTGTTGATGGAGGAAGAGATGTACCCATTTCACGATCTCAGGTATCGCGATATTGGAGAGGAAAATTTAGGAGTCACGACTCGCGAACTCGCGAGTTGCGAGTTGCAAAAAAGGACTTGTGGATCAATTTGAAAGTAGATTCTAGCAAGGAATTTGAAATGACTGATTCAGATCGAAGAAGTTAAGAATGATCCTGAGAGCAGATCTCGGTCCCGAGGGATGATAGGTCTGCACCAAGTGGTATCATAGCTTGACTCTATTTGTATACTTTCAGATCGAAGAAGTTAAGAATGATTCTGAGAGAAGATCTCGGTCCCGAGGGCTGATAGGTCTACACCAAGTGGTATCAGAGCTTGACTCTATTTGTATACTTCAGACAAGGAAAGCGAGAAAGAAAGATTCACCATGCATTCAAGAAGAAGGGACAAGAAAACACCTGATCCACCAAAGGATAGGGAAATGCCAAGAGGAAGGGGTAGGCAGGTGCCAAATCCATCCATGGAGAGAGAGATGTGTGACATACATGCCAGACTTGAGGACATGGAGACAACACAGAGGCTCGCAGCCAGTCCTGGGGATCTTAGTGATTCCGAAAGTGAAAATGAGGTTGAACATGAAGGAGAAGAAGTCACAGCAGAAGATGCAGCAAATGAATGCCTAATTAGGGTTGTTGCAAGGATGGGTGCTAAGGCAAAAATGGATATTCCAGTATACGAGGGAAACCTGGACGCCAAAGAGATTTTAGATTGGATTAGAGCTCTGGACACATATTTTGACTATGAAGATGTCGAGGAAGACAAAAAGATGAAACATGTTGTCACAAGATTGAAAGGACATGCAGCATTGTGGTGGGATGAGCTACAAGCTAACAGATGCTACAAAGGAATGCAGAAGATCAAGAGTTGGGATAGGATGATCATGAAGATGAAGGTGAAATTCATTCCCAGGGATTACCAAATTACTCTGTTTCGAAGAATGCAGAATTTGAGACAGAAGTTGATGATAGTGAAGGAGTACATTGAAGAATTCTACAAGCTGAACATCAGGGCAGGTCATCGCGAAAGCGATGATGAAAAGGTTTCTAGGTATATGAATGGTCTGAGATACAACATTCAGGACGAGATGAGCATGATGACCATCTAAATGGTGGAAGATGCTTATCAGATGGCTCTAAAAGCTGAAGAGAAGCTGAGCCAAAAACAAGGTCAAAGAGGTCGAGGCAGAAGTCAAGCCAAAGGAAAATCAGTTGCCCAGGATAGAAATTAGAAACCCAAGGAAGACTGGAAGAAACCTCAGACTCATACTGAGAGAGGTGGAATCTCACAGAGAGGGAAACATACCGAACATAAAGGTTAGTATGTTGATGGAAACATTTTTCCTCGTACCAGAGGTAGAGGAAAAGGAAGAGGTGGAGTGGTGAAATGCTTCACATGTGGAAAGGTTGGACACAAGTCTTATGAGTGTCTAGACAAAAAGAAAGAAGGTGGTGAAACTCACATTGTCGAATCATAGACGCAGAATGTTGAGGCAGAAGACGCTGAAGGCGGAAGATCGTTGATGATGCAAAAAGTTCTCTTAACACCAGAGAAGGAGGTGGAGAATCCAGTGCAAAGGAATAGTCTTTTTCGGACTGCTTGCAAAACCAAAGACAGGGTATACAAGGTCATCGTGGATAGTGGTAGCACAAATAATCTCGTTTCTATAGAGATGGTAGAAAAGCTGGAGCTGGAGACTATTGAACATCCAAGCCCATACAGAGTTTAGTGGCTACAAAAAGGACATCAAGTAAATGTCACTAAACAATGTTTAGTTGAAATTAAAATAGGAGGGTATAAAGATGAAATACTCTATGATGTTATTCCCATGGATGTTTGTCATCTATTGCTAGGTATACCATGGCAATATGACATAAATGTGATTCATGAAGGGAGGAAGAACACATACACCCTAGAGAAGAACGGGAGAACTCACATGTTGTTGTCGATCAAGGAAAAAGAGGTGAAACTTGAAGTTAGCAATGTTGTACTTCTCATGACTGGGAAGGAACTTCTTATAGAGGTTAATAAGAAGGAGGAACCGTAATTCATTGTGGTCAGGAAGCCAAAAATTGTTTTAACCAGTACAAGGGTAGATGATTTACCGGAAGAGGTTCAGAAACTTTTGGAAGAGTTTGATGACATAGTAGTGGATGAACTACCTCGTTCATTGCCACCGATCAAAAGTGTGAGTCATCATATTGATCTCATACCTGGAGCTAGTTTACCAAACAAGGCAGCGTACAAATTGACACTGCAAGAGAATGAAGAAGTGAAAATATAGATCCAAGATTTAATGGACAAAGGGTTGGTTAGAGAAAGCTTGAGTCCGTGTGTTGTTCTAACAGTGCTCAGTCCAAACAAAGATGGAGGCTGGAGGATGTGTATTGACTCGAGGGAAATCAACAAGATAACCATCAAGTATAGATTTCTATTGCCAAGGATGGATGATTTGATGGATTGCTTGAGTGGAAACAATTTTTTTTCGAAGATTCATTTGAAAAGTGGATATCACCAGATTCGTATGAGAGAAGGTGATGAATGGAAGACAACCTTCAAGACTAACGAAGGGTTGTATGAATGGCTTGTTATGTCATTTGGTTTAACAAACGTGCCAGGTACTTTCATGAGGTTGATGAATGAAGTCCTGGAGGATTTCATCAGAAAATTTGTCATTGTGTATCTTGATGACATATTGATTTTCAGTAAAACAGAGGCAGAGCATCTAAAACATTTGGCTACAGTGATGAAGAGGCTACAACAAGAGAAGTTGGTGATAAACATGAAGAAATCCTCGTTCATGAAGACAGAGCTCATTTATTTGGGTTTTTTTATTTCTGCAGATAAGTTGAGGATGGATACAAATAAGATGGAGTTAATTAAGAGTTGGACATCACCGAAGAGTATATTTGAGGTGAGAAGTTTTCACAGATTAGCTAGTTTCTACTGGAAGTTCACCAGAAATTTCAGTGGAATTAGTGCATCGATGATGGACATAGTAAAGAAGAGACACAAGTCTTTTCACTGGACAGAAGAGGCTGAGAAAAGCTTCAATTTGTTGAAAAGGAAAATCACGGAACAACCAATTTTGGTGTTGCCTGATTTCAAGAAGACATTTCAGGTAAAATGTGATGCAAGTGGATTTCCAATAGGGGCAGTCTTGATCCAAGAAGACAGTCCGATAGAATACTTCAGCGAGAAGTTGAATGAAGCGAAAGTGAAATACTCCACGTATGAAAAGGAGTTCTATGCTATTATTCATGCATTAAAGAAATGGAGACACTACTTAATCCTGAAGGAGTTTGTCTTATACAATGACAATCATGCTTTGCACTTTGTGACTCAACAAGAGAAGTTGAATCAAAGACATGTTAAATGGGTTGAATACATGCAGAACTTTACTTTTGTAATTAAGCATATTTTTGGAACTGCTAACAAAGTTGTTGATGCTTTGAGCAGGAAATGTTTGTTGTTGCAGGAGTTCAGAGTCAAAACACTAGGTTTTGATGATCTTAGGGACATGTATAGAGATGATCCAGATTTTAAGGAAGCATATGAAGTAGATGAGAATCCAATTCTCAGGGACAAGAGTCAATGGATAGAATACATGATCTAGGAAGGATTACTATTTAAGGGTAATCAACTTTGTATTCCAAAATGCTCCATGAGGGAGAATTTGTTGAAGGGGAAACATAGTGGAGGATTGGTCAGACATTTTGGTCATGACAAAACATTCTCAAAGCTAAATGAGTCATATTATTGGCCAGGAATGAGAGAAAATGTCAAAATATTCGTGGATAGATGCAGAATTTGTCAGCATTCAAAAGGGAAGAGGCAAAATGCAGGTTTTTATCAACCGTTACCCATACCTGACAGGTCGTGGGATGCAGTAAGCATGGACTTCATATTGGGGCTTCCAAGGATGCAAAGAGGGTTTGACTCGATCTTTGTGGTGGTAGACATATTTTCTAAGATGGAACACTTCATACCATGTTAGAAAACCAGTGACGCAACTCACATTGTGAATCTATTTTTCAAAGAAGTCATTCGACTTCACGGCTTACCAAGGAGCATAGTTTCGGATCGAGACACCAAGTTCGTGGGACACTTCTAGAGGACCTTATGGAAAAAGCTAGGAACAAACTTGTCATTCAGTTCAACTTATCATCCTCAGATGGATGGACAGACGAAAGTTGTGAACAGAAGTTTGGGAGACTTGCTGAGGATCTTGGTGATAGAACACCACACTCAGTGGGACAATATTTTGCCACAGGAGGAATTTGCTTATAATGATTCAATCAAAAGAAGCACAGGGCAGAGTCCATTCCAAATTGTTTATGGGATGCAACCAAGAGGAGTTTCCAAATTGAGAGATTCAGACCAGAATGCAACTAGGAGTGCTACTGCAGAGGATTTCGCAGAAGCAATGAAGGAACTTCACAGCCAGGTGAAGGAGAGATTGCAGAACTTGAGCCAAGAGTATAAGCACAAAGCATATCAACATAGGATACAACTTCAATTTGAGGTTGGTGATTTGATTCTATCACATCTGAGAAAGGAAAGGTTCTCGAAGGGGACATATAACAAACTGAAGATGAAGAAGATCAAACCATGTAAGGTCTTGAATAAATTTGGGGCAAATGCTTATGAGATTGAATTACCCAATGGGATCGGAATTTCTTTGATATTCAATGTCTCAGATTTGTACCCTTACAAAGTTGAGGAAGTAGGAACAGACAGTGAACAACCAGAGGTTTAGTGGACAAAATAGATGTCAGTTGCAGAGAAGCCACGGATGGAAAGCATACTGGACAAAAGAGTTAGTAAGAGCACCAAGTGAAAAGAATATTTTGAATACTTGGTCAAGTGGAAGGGACATCCAGTTAAATATGCGAGCTGGGAAAATGAAGCAGAGATCCAAAATCATGGACAGACTGTGTGAGGGCTCATGGACAGGAGCCCATGAAAATTTTCAAGCAAGAGAGTATGATGCAGGAGCATCACCAACAACAAGCGAGCGTGGGGCACACACCTACACATTTTGGCATGTGATAAATTTTTTGAAATATTTTGAAGTTGGATGCACCGAACTTAAATGTAATAGTTAAGGAGAGGAGTACTTCTTGATTTGTAATCATACCTTGAGTGTCTTGCTCTCATCTGAAGGACTAAGAGGCATTTATGTTAATGAATGTAGGTAGGTAGCTTTGAATTCTTAGATTAGACAGTTTTAGGAGCCAAATGGAAACGGGATATAGACACCCTCGCTTGTATTATTGTAAAAAAAATAAAAAATTAGCAGCATTACAAGAAGGGAGCGTAGGAGAGCAAAAATAGAGGGCTGTGTAAAAACCCCATGTACAAAAATTCTGAGATTAATTTATGAAGTTTGATTCAGAATCATGGCGTTCAAATACTTTCTGTATATGCATGATTGAATGTTCTACTCATGATTATTTACTCTCTTTTATGCATTTTCTTTGATGCGTGAATGTATGATTTTATATTTAATGTCTGAAATCTGAAGAGAGGGAGAGTAAAGAATGAGTTTCAATTGTTTCTTTGTTTGAGAAAGAGCTTTCCTGCAAGGAGTGCAGTGGAATTTTCTGCAAGGTGTGCGTTGACAGAAGTCAAAGTTCATCTCTACAAGCTCAGGAGAGATAACATTGTTCTCATTCTCGTAGAATTGCAAGATAAGCACAAGAGCCGTGCAAGGTGTGCGCAAGCCGAGAAGAGTCTTAGAGTTCGCAACCAGAGGGAGTTGTTGAAAAAACTATTTTCGTAGGGAGTGCGCAGAGTCGAAGAATTCAATACTTCGAAGTATTGAAGAGTTTCCACAAGGAGTGTGTCCAGGAGTCTTCTTGAAGACTCAGGTTGTGGAGAAAAGCTCAGGAATTTTAGTGCCTTGAAGTATTGGAAGAAGGTGCAGCGATATCGTTTAGAGGGTGGACATGTTTTGTGAAAGAACACTTTGTTCATTTCGCGAGAATTGTCAAGGAGGAATTGAACGATCGGAGGTCTCCATGGAGAATTCACGAGGTTCTGAGAACCATATGATCTTGCAGAAGAGCAAGAAGTTTAGGGTGAGCATTTTCTCGAAGTGCAATCTCGAGAGAATCTAGCCATAGGATGTGAACCAACGAGGGTCATTGGATCATCCACGTAAATCACATATTGGGGTTTCATGGATTGAAGAATCGAAACCTTTGCATTAAGATTCATGAAATCGTGTAAGGCGAAGTCCCGTAATAGCGGGAAAATCTAAGCCGCTCGATCTGGAGGACACATGTCGCGAAATCACCCGTATCAGGGTTTCGGGCATCAGAGGTTGAAGAGAGAAGTCATTCAACTTCACGAGTGGCGAAGCTGCGAAGTGGATCAGGGCCGTCCATCTGAGAGTGGATAGGTGGCATGCTTGATAACATGGAAGTCAGAATTTCATTGACTATTTTGGGGTTTCATGAGTCGAAGATCCGAGAGCACAACATCTCGATTCACGAAGTTTGAAATTCAGAAAGGTGGGAAGTTCCTTGTGGAACCTGCGTTGATGATGTGTCGAAATTTTTCATTTCGGCATATCGGAGGGTAAGAGGTCGAGACTTCTATCCTAAAAGTCCCGAAGTCACAAAACCGCAAGAGAATCGCAGTCATCCATTAGGAGGAGGAAAAGTGGTAGAGATTAAGGGATCTCGCGAACTCGGAGGTTCACAGGGTGAGAGCCCAAGAGTTGGGTGCTCCGAGTAGCGAAGTCACGAAATCACAAATTGTCGAAGTTGGGCATAAGAGACACGTGGCATAACCACACAGTGGGCCCAAGAAATAGACAGGAAGACAATTGTCATATATTGGGAGGATCCAAGTCCCCGTTGACCTCTAGTGTCTCAGGGGCTCGGGAGATAAGGGAACGAAAGCTTGAGCCTTCAACTCGCGAAGTCATGAGTAGCGAGAATGAGAGTAGAAAAGTCAAATATCACCTCTCCGAGGTTCGGGAAAGGAAGGTGCCAAGGTTGGACCTTTGGAATCGTGAAGGCGTGAGAGGAGAGAAGTGCAAGGAGGGTGTTGATGGAGGAAGAGCTATACCCATTTCGTGATCTCAGGTATCGTGAGATTGGAGAGAAAAATTCGGGAGTCACGACTCATGAAATCGTGAGTTGTGAGTTATGAAAAAGGACTTGTGGATCGATTTGAAAGTAGATTCCAGCAAGGAATCCGAAAGGGCCGATCCGGCTCGAAGAATTTAAGAACAATCCTGAGAGCAGATCTTGATCCCGAGGGCCAATAGTTCTGCACCAAAATATTTTGGACCACAAGAGATTTTTTCAGATCCCATAGCTAGAACTTTGTAGAGAAGGAATGAGAAATCCCACAGGTAGAACTTCATAGATAAGGAAAAGAGAATAGACCTTCGTAGAGAAGGGGAATGAGAAATTTCCATGGTTGGCCTCTATCCAAGTGTTGATTTTTGGATACTCTAGTGACATGATAGAATACCCTCGTAGAGACAGGTTTGACCACCCTCATAGAGAGGAGTGTGGATGTTTTTCTAAGGGGCAGCGATAGCATACTCTCCTCTAGCCAAGGATTGAGTAAATTGGAACACAAACCTTTACCATATGGAATTGTTAGTTGGATCTTGAGGTTTGTCTTGTGATCCTGCATGGATCATGGAAAGGGAGCCTAGTCTTTCCTAGACTAGTGTCTTAGCTTCTCTAGTTCATGTGGGATGACTAGGAGTGAAGATATTGTAGTAGTCATCCCCAGTGGATGGGTGAGATAGATGACTACAAGATAAGGGAGAACATAAAAGGAATGGAAAAACTCATAGAATATCTTCTATGTGAAGATAAGACATCTTCTGTGTGAAGATAAGACATCTTCTATGTGAAGATAAGATATCTTATATGTGAAGATAAGAAAGAATATCATTTGCGTGAAGATGAAAGAAAGAAAGAATATCTTCTATGCGAATATAAAGAGAGCAAAACTTATTTAATATGGATTCATCGAGAACCAGTCAGTGATCGTGATGTTGGATGACCAAGTGGACTATATTGATGCCTCATGTTACCCAGTTGATGATATTTCCCAGTTGATGATGTTATCCAGTTGATGTTGTTATCTAGTTGATGATGTTACCCAGTTGATGATATTGTTCAGTTGATGATGACATCCAGTGACATGTCAAAAGATAAAGAATATCCTTCTTTTTAAGAGGGAGTGTTGAAATATTGTGTAACTGAAAAGAATATTCTTATTATTAATCTATTATTAATTATATCAATCCCCTTTTGTGGATTGATCATTTCTGGATTTTTAATTGACCAAATCCCCTTTTGCGGATTGGTCAAACCCTAATTGTAATATGCAAATTAAGAAGTCGACCCCTAGGAAAATTAAAGTTGTTCTAACCACCCAGAAAGACAAGTCGGCCCTGTCAGTGAAGAGACACCTCCTTTCAATGATTTCCAGTTTGTATAAATAAAGGAATCCAACCACTCATTTGTACACACACTCGGCTCACTCATCTAGTGCGCAAGTATTGAAGGAAGTTGCAGTTACCAGTTGCTGGAAGAAGGAATAGAGAGGCACATTGCTTGGGAGAGGACATTCTCTAGTGTTTGGTTTATTGTCTTGGCATTGGATTTTCTGGTCTAACATCATGGTGGTTTGTCTCTCGTGGAGAGAGAGTTATTCTGGAATTGTACTTGTTTATTGAATCTATATTAAAGACATTTTGTTGTGTTTTCTTACCCTTTAGGGTTTCCCAGGATAAATGCATGTGTACTCTTTTGATTGTGTTTCTCTTAGTGAGCCTATCTATGCTATGGTTATCTAGTAAATTGAAAGAAACCTAATAATATCTTAAACCTTAACAGAAAGAGGGAGTGTACTACGAGGAGATGTTTTCTCCAGTCACCATGTATTCTTCTATTCGAGTTGTTATTTTTATTGCTTCAATTATGAGGTGAAGGATACATTAGATGGATGTGAAAACAAATTTCCTCATTGATATCATTGATTAATAAGTATACATAGATAAACCTTAAGGCTTTGAGGTACATGGGAGGGAGTATCATGTGTGTAGTCTTAATAAATCCTTGTATGGACTCAAACAAGCACCCAGGGCATGGTATTCTAGGATTGAAGGATGCTTGCAGAGTATGGGATTTACAAAGAATGAGGTTGATCCTAACTTGTATTTCATACTTGTTGGAGAGGATCCTATCATCTTGGTTATATACGTTGTCACAAGGAAATTCTCTCTATGTATTGGGGTAAACCACAATAGATGGAATGACACCCAGAAATCAACTCTAATCCCAAGCATGCTAGACAAACGGAAATGCTAACAAATGAAGGATATAAGCCTACCTCATCTAGAGATCTGAAGAAGACCACGACTGAGCTCATGATATAACACTTGATACCTACAACATTTTATCAACAACCAATATACACAAGCATATGGAAATTGTATAAAGTGTTAGCATATAAACTAGAATAATCCACTAACATGTATAACAAATATTCCCATGGAAATTAATACAAATATTTGCAACATATAATTGGATGAGAAAATAGTATTTCTATTAATGTAATTAGTAGAAGTACATAGGTGAAAAACTTCTATAATGGAACATATCAAAACCAAGAAACTAAGTCCCTTCACCACTTCAATCCTCCACAAAGGAAAGCTCACAACTAGTTGGAGTAATTGAGTTTCTCCTTCTCAATATAGGAATATCTTGGGGGGATGAATAAAGGAAGTTCATACTTTCAAGGAAAAATGGATGCAGACTCAATATGAAGTGAAATTTCTCCATAGTGTCTTTTCCCTCAATCTTCTCTTTTTTAAAGGCTTGTATATGGCTCAATTTATAGCCTCCAAATGGACTTGAAGGGTCGGTTCAGAGCATTTCCAGTATATGGAAGGTCAAGGATCATGGATCTGGTGACATGGCATGGAAACCCGACACATTTTTAATTTTTAAGCACAAAAATCGATGTACACAGACTATAATGGAGCAACCTATGTATACGCGAGTTGTCCAAATGTGGTTCACATATATATACAAAATTTTGAATTTTTGTCTTTACGATGAGAAAAATGGGGGATTTTGAGTCTGTAGAGGGAAAGGGAAGGCTATCAAAGCAATATGCTTGGAGTGTGGAAAAAAAATTCTATAATATATTCCCCCTAATGTGTGAGGTTAGAGGAACAATTGCGATGACCAAAATACAATATAATTTCCAGAAGTGGAGTAGTGAGGACCCAACTAGAAGAACTAGTGACCCGTGAGAATATTACAATTCATATTGAATCTATACACATGGTTTCCAATATGGATTACACTGTAGATCCATGTGGATATATAACAAATAGTTGTTCATGGACATGAATAGGCAATATAAAGTAGGCATATTCCATAGGCTATCATATTCACGAACAAGGCACAGTGGAGTCTAGTCTCAAAATCAATTGAAGATATCTATATACAATGGAGTAAAATCTTATCTTCCATGATCACTAAAGTCATATAGGTATTGGTCCGATGAAATACAGTGGCAGGGATGCTACTTTGAACTAGAGGTCTTCTACACTATCCATTGAAGGTGAAAGTCTACATCATGTGAATAAAGGAGTTGAAGTCCAACACAATGAGACTTTGTTTGATTACCATCCATTGAGGTATACTATTAACAAACAAGAGACAACCCATCGATAATGAAAGTAGGTGTCAAGGCACCGAGTACATTCTACATGTTTGAATAGAGGTGTTGAGGTTGAATACTTGAATAATCCATCAACCAAGAGACATTAATTTATTCCCAAATCTTGATGGTGGGAGAACTTGCCACTGATGGCTGCAAGCCTCTAGGTAGTACTCTTATGAATCTAGATCTCAATTCCAGAATAGATGAGCCAAAGTTGATGGAAGGCGATCCAGTGAAAGGAGAGAATTAAGGAATCTCTCATCACCCAACACGAGATAAAAGGAAATAGATTGATAATTAGGAATAACTTAAACAAATAGGATCTTCAAGAACCAATGACCATGTGCATCTCTCACGTGTACCATATGTAAGTAGTATACGAAATAAACCCTTTGACTAGCAACCAATAATGAAAACTATTGACAAAGGAGAGGAAACCACCAATAGGGTCTAATGGAATCTAAGACACTACATGAATCCCAATGTGTGAACATATGTCTTGTCTTTGAACATAAGGGAAACCCCCCATTCAACGACCAATGTAGAGATGTCATTTTTTGGATTCAAGGTCACCTACCAATGATGAAAGTAGCCCTAGGGTGCAAGGTAGGACAACAAATTCATGTGATTATGAGATTCACTTGTAACAGGATGGCCGACATGAAAATTCAAGAATTTTGAGGAATGGCTGACATGCAAATTCAAGAATTTTGAGGAATGGTTGACACAAGCTTAGACTTCCTTTGAACAAGAGAATGAGACAAATGGATGACCTGGGAAGCATAGACTTAACAATGATCATTGGCCAAAGTTTGTGATGCAGGAGGCATCAAAAAACTCTCCATAGGGACTGGAAGAGTAACCAGTCAAAGGAGTAGACTCTAAGTAATGATTGTATCTTCTTAAGGCAACTCTAAACCCAAACCTTGGATGAAATGGCCTCAATAATTTGTGCTTTGTTTAAAGGCTACATGACTATTGTCGATAGGAGATGATATTCTTTTCTCGCTCATCTTTTTTTTTTTCATATTCAAATAAATTCTATGATACAAGAGAGGAGATGAGTTTTGTGAGTAAGGAACTAGTTCCAAGTAGTGTAACATACCTATGCTCAATGCAATGGAATGCATGTGGGACATGGAAACTCAGGGGGGTGTTTCCTCTTTAGGTAAAGAGTTTTAAGTTTCAAAGGATATATGGAAGGAATTGCTTGGTGAATGTTGAGCATTGTTGGGGCAAGAGGCTTATAATGAGAAAGTGGGAGCCAACATTAGGCTCAACAATGCAAGATGGATAATTGGATGCAATTACAACCTAACTCAAAAGGTGTCATTTTTCATAATGTTAGTCCCTTTGGCCCAAAAAAGTATAAAAAAATACCCAAGAGAACTCTTCTAGCCAATGATGACTAGAGTATTCCTTTTTGTAAGTAGTCTATTTGGTCTGGAAAAGGGTTAAACTTATACCAAAACAGACATCCTTTCAAAGCAATTTAATGAGTGTGAAAGAGACAAGTTCACTCGACAATCTTTTTATTTTTTAAAAGAGTCGGAAAAGAGATTAAACAAGACTTAAAGGGAGTCCCATACGCAGGGGTCAAGATGAGATTGAGCAATATTAATGAGGTTCGAACGCAAAGTCATATCGGGACTATAAGGGACTCTCAGTCCTATGGAGTAACTTATGCTGGTGCACCAAATGACAAAGTGTTCTAACTAGGGTACCCATGTTTGGTAAGTTTCTACCATTTAATAAAAACATTTCTAGTGACAATGAGAAGGTTCCATGTCGCTAAAAAATGGGTTCGTACCTAGGTCATATGAATCATGTTCATAATGTAAGTTTTAAACCTGCGAAGTAAAGCAATGCATATATATTCTTAAGCAATACAGAAATTAATCAATGGCTCATACACAGAATACACAAAGATCTTTACCGGAAACCCTCAA
>JZKD02S1674325.1:584659-601296 GCA_000966675.3 Picea glauca | reverse complement strand
CCATGCTTTTTCGCCTCATCTCTTCAGATAACAATGATGCAACTACATCCTCATATTTCAATGTAGGTTGAGTGGTACTACCTATTTCTACAACCAGATTATCCCAAGAGTCTGGAAAAGAACATAACAAATTAATACATTTATCTTCTTCTGCAATCGTAATATTAATAGATCCAAGTTGACTTACCAGAGTATTAAAGGAATTTAGATGTTCTGTCACAGAATCTCCATCTTCCATCCTAAGATGATACATCTTATTTCGAAGAAACAACTTGTTTACCAGGGACTTTGATTGATACAAACTCCCTAACTTATCCCATAGTTCCTTGGCTGTAGATTCTCCCAAGACATTCAACAACATTGAATCTGCGAGGTAGAGTCGAATGGTACTCCTTGCTCTTCAGTCCAACTTGTCCCAATCTTCCTTCGACATACCAGTAACTGGTGTACTAGTAGTTTGTGGACTGGTAGGAGGTGTACCAGTAGCCTGTGTGCTTGTAGATGGTGTACCAATAGGCTGTGTGCCAGGATCCACATCGATCCATTGTTCTTTGTCTACAAGAAGGTCCTCCATATTGAGCTTCCATAGCTCAAAGTTTTTTCCATTGAACTTCTCTATCTCGATTCTAGATGAGCTCGCCATTCCTTTTACTTTACTCAAATCTCCTCTGCAAAAGCTCCCACTGAACCCAGGTTTATCACAGACCCAAGATAAACTTGATCTGTTAAGACTGGGCCATACCCTCAGCAACAAAGGCGTCCCTCTGAAGCCAAAAACGTGCTCTGATACCACATGTAAGTTTTAAACCTGCGAATTAAAGCAATGCATATATATTCTTAAGCAATACAGAAATTAATCAATGGCTCATACACAAAATACACAGAGATCTTTACCGGAAACCCTCAACCAGGAAAACCTTTCTTTTTCATTATATCGAATTTCACCATTCTCCATACAATATATACAATGTTTTTAGGTATTCTGTATATACCAAAACCCTAATCCCTTAATCCAGGATTAATTTACAAATCAGCTAAAAATAGCAAAATCCGCTAAAAATAGCAAAAAACCGCCCAAAAAAAAATTTTGGGGCGTTGCCCCGAACGCTCTGCGTAACCAGGGGGGCATACCTACCCCCCCTGGGACCCCCCTAGGAAAGCGCCTGGCGCACACGGCAGAGCCCTAGGTGAAGGGATCGTCAGACGCAGTCGTCGTATCTGAAGCACCCACACACACACACATGCAAAGAATATAACACATACCCAACACATAAGATGATGAAAATAAGCAAATCAGGGTGAAAACCCATTAGAAAAATAGGATCACGGAGAAATAAAATAAAACAAAAGTGGAAATAAAACACAAAAGATAAAAAAAACAATAGAGACATAGATATATGTGGTTCACCCACTGTGGGCTACTTCCACCAGATAAATTTCCTGGTTCTTCCTTTTTATTGTCCATCAAAATGAAGTTATACAACCTACAACACAACCACTATAACTTCCTCTTCTTTCTCTTAAAATATCCTCTCTCATAATACAATATTCGTGATAATACACAGCCACAAGATAACTCCCTCATAAGAGAGGGTTTCCTTCTAGTGAAAAAAACCATAAAATAACTTCTACCATCATATTTCTGACCTTATAATGAACGATCCAGATTGACTATGAAATTACAATATTTTACAAGGAAAATTTTTCCAAAATTTCGCTTCGAGGCCACTGCCCCCAAATCCCCCGCTAGGGTGGGGCCACAAAAATTATTGTCTACCCCACCCTAGAACCCCTTGGTGATATTTGTGGGGGGGGGGGAATCCCCCCCACACCCCCCTCATTAGGGAATGGGGTCCAAGCACAACTGAAACAAAACTCAGAATTAGGAAGATAATCAGGCTCCACAACCAACAAAACCTACCCTATATTCTATTGATGGTATATACCTACCGAAGGCACAAATGAGATAAGGAATGTTGGAAATCCACGAAACCCTGGACAAAAAAACTTCAAACCAGGTATTATACTACTCAATTCATTCATATGGTCTCAAAAATATGAAAGATAAAGTAAAAACTATGTAAAGTGGATGAGTTTTTTCTACAAATAGTAAAAAATAAGAAATGTACCATATCATTTGCATTTTTCACCCACATAGTGATTTTGAGGCCATTTTACCCATGATCTTCCATCAACGATTCTGGGAGATACAATTGAATTAATTGGAAACTGTCTAGACCAAGTAAGTGCACATCCTATCCTCTTCCATTTCGATCGTTTAATTTTTAGATTTGGTGCTCAATGTTTCTATATTAGAGGTTGTAAATTTAAAACTATGGTGTACAGAGGCTATAGTGGAGAAACCTGCGTATATGAGAGTTGTCTAACTATGTCTCATGCATATATACAAGATTTTTAATATTTGTCTCTAGGATGAGCGAAATGGGGGATTTTGAGTCTGTAGAGGGAAAGGGAATCCCATCAAAGAAGGATGCATGGAGTGTGGAAAAAATTTCTATAACATACATTGATGATTTATTTCTCATAGGTGCAAAGGATCTTATTGCAAGGTGTAGAGAGGACTTAGCTAGTGAGCTCGATATGAAGGACATTGTCTTAATGAATTATTTTTTGGGGTTATAGGTATGGAAGGCATCAAGAGAGATATTCCTTGTACAATGGAAGTATGCGGTAGAGATCTTGAGGATATTCAAGATGGAGGACTATAAAATGATGGCTACACCTATGGTTACAAACCTGAAGAAGATTGACACTTCAGATTCATAGTTGGTGGATCCCAAGATATACAGGAAATTGATAGGGTCCTTTATGTATTTGGTAAACACTAGGATATATATTTGTTTTTCTATGAACACCTAGTGTCAGTTCATGGTGGAGCCAAGGTAGGTGCATTAGATCATAGAGAAGCATGTGCTCAATTACTTGAGAGGTATAGTGGAGTATGGATTGAGATATCTTGGAGGATATGGAGTGAATTTCCAAGGATATACAGACTCGAATTGGGTAGGAAGTGCAATAAATAGAAAGAGCACCTAAGGGCACTACTTCAGTTTGGGATCATCAATGATTACGTGGTTCAACAGGAAGCATACTTCTATAGCACTCAGTTCAACATAGGTAGAGTATATGGAAACAAGTATGGCTAGTTGTGAAGCCATTTGGATTCGTAAATTGCCTATAGGTTTATTTGGTCAGGAGTTGGACCCTATGATGTTATATCGCGATAACTAGAGTTGTATCAAACTATCAAAGAACCCATTAATCCATGACAAGCCCAATCATATTGAGATCAGATATCACTTCATTCAGGATAGGATCTAGAAGGGATAAGTAAAGATTCATTATATTTCCACAGATGAGAAAATTGCAAATATTTTGACTAAGCCCTTAGATAAAGGTAAGTTTGTTTTCTTTAGAGACAAAATTGGAGTGGTAAAGAATACCTTCCTCACTAAGAGGGAGTGTTGATGTTAATGGTAGCATCGGACATGTATTTCCACATAGGTCTATGTGTCTAGATGTGTGGAAATCGTTCAAAGCCTTCTACTCTTGAATTTACTTTAATTAAAGGAATTATTGAAGTAAATTGATTTTATTAATTGTCTTTGTAATTATTTAATTGAGTTATTTGAGGAAAGTGTTAAAATTTCTTAGCATGTAATATTCTCATGCAATCTAAACCTTGAGTGAGATTAGAAATAGATTGTAACTCACGATTAAAAAAGCAAGGCTAGGGTGAAGGAGGAAGACACTTTCTACTTGAGATTCTTGAGAGTAGAGGATTTACTTTCGAAAGGATTGGATCACGAAGGACCATGGTTCAAGATCTTGGATATGTGAAGAAAGGATTTCATCTATAGGTCATGCCAAAGAGGAAAATAGAACAGAGGTAGCACTAGTGGGTTTTAGTAAGAGGAAGCCACGGGAGAGTGTTGCGTCATACAGAGTTTTCCATACAATATTTTCAAACATGTATGCAAGTCTTAGTGGAGACAGACGTGTACATATGTGGGTTTGTTGAAGCAAAGTTATGTACACCTCTAAAAGGGTGCAGTTTTGGTCCATACAACAGGTCATACTTTGCCAGGTTTGTCTACAGTTGTATTTCTCTCAGTGGGAAATTATCCCTATTATAAGAGCCCTAATTTTAGCATAATAAAATCATTCTCAACACTGGTTTTCCCTCCAAAGTTTTTTCCAAGGGTTTATACCCAAAAATATTGGTGTTTTTTTGTTCTTGATTTTGGTTTCCTTGTTTATGCTTTGGTTGCATGTGTACTTGATTACTTAGGTGTGATTTAATTCAATAAGTGATTTATTGGAATTAGCAGTCGAATGTTGAGTAGGAGTGAGAGTTCAATAGGGTGAAGCTCTTTATGTGCATCTATCTGAAGGCCTTATAGTTGGCACAACTACATTAAAGGTGGTTGATATTTGTATGAATCATGGACATTATTGAAGTTGGAAAAAAACAATGTTATTTATCCATGTGTATGGACCATTTTTAATGTGATTGTACTATCTCACAAGTCATTTGAGAGTAATAATAAAAATAATAATAGAAAATGAATATTAATAGACATGGTTATCTAACTATTAATAACCGTTTTAATATAAATAATAATAATTTTAATGATGATTGTCACTATTCATTGAGACCAACTTTGGTATATTCGATCTTGAGAAAAATGATAAAAAAATAATTGGTTTGCTTTAATATTTTGTTTATATAATTGAAAATATTGGATGTATTTCCCTAAATCTCTATAGTTTTGATGAGTTAATAAACTATGAAGAGCGATGGTGATGCAAATATTTTGAAATTGAGATTTAATGTGGGTATACCCAAGACATTTTAAGAGAAAGTGATTTTCATACTCCACGTTCTAAGATGACAGTTTATTTCATCCCACGGTATTTTAGGACTTGTCCAATGCCCAATTTCAATAGAGAACTAGTGAGAGCTTGTTCTTATTTTAGCAATGATGATTTTCTTCTTTAAGGTATTTATAATAGAGATATAAATAATAGTAATATTAGTACTATAATAATTGACTATAATAAAAATATTGATATTATTATTTGAATTTTTAATAAAATTATGGTTGATCTTGGCTCTCATTGATTATGGTGTGACTCTGATTCAATTTGACTATGGTTGAATATGAATCGAATTGATTGTGGTTGACTATGATTTAGTAAGGGCAGTTGTCTTTGATTAACTATGCTAGATTATTGTGAAAAATTATTAACTATGGTTGACATTGGTTCACTATGGTTAATGATGGTCTATGGTTGACTAAGGTTGACAATTGTCGATTATGGTTGTATATGGTTTACTTTTATTGAAGTTTGTTACCTATGGTTGTCTTTGCCTGACTATGCTCAACTTTGGTTAACCACAATTGACTTTGTTCAATCATGGTTAACATTGCTCAAATTTGATTAATTATGAACAACTTTTGTTCACCATATTTTACCATAGTTGACTTTGTTTGACTATGGTTGACTTTGGTTGATTATGATTCACTTTGATTAAACATAATTAACTATGGCTGACTTTGGTTGACTTTGGTTGAATTTATGGTTGAATTTAGTTATACTTTTTTAACCATGATTTACTATGTTTGAATTTGTTTAAATGTGGTTAACTATGGTTGACTTTTCTTGACCATGACTAACTATGGTTTATTATGGTTGACTTTGGTTGAAGTTATGATCGAATTTAGTTAAACATTGTTAAGAATGGTTTACTTTGATTGAATATGGTGAGTTCATGGTTAAATCATAACGTGACATGTCAAAAAAGAATAAAAGGAATAATTTAAGATGTTAACTTCAATTTTATGTCACATTGTGACATTTCAAAAGTAATAATATGGTTGAATTGAATGTTATATCACATTTGTGGACATTTAAAGAGTGATAAATTAGGAGGTTGACTTTAAATTTATTTCATATTGAGACATTTAAAAAGGAGTAATATTGTTGACTTGAATATATGGTTTACCATGGTTGGCTTTGGTTTACTATGATTGGCTTTAGTAAATCATGGTTAACTATGGTTCACTTTATTTAATCATGGTTGAATATGGTTGAATTTGGTTGAAGTTATGGTTGATTTTATTAGAACATTATTAACCATTGTGTACCATAGTTGAATTTGTTTAACAATGGTTAATTATGGTTGACCTTGGCAGACCTAGTTAACTATGGTTTACTTTGGTTAATCACGGTTGAATACGGTTTACAATTGTTTACTTTGGTTGAATCAATGATTGAAATTAGCTAAACATTGTTAATAATGGTTTACTTTAGTTTACCTTGGTTGAGTATAGTTGACTTTGGTTGACTTAATGCTTAAAGTTGGTTCACTATGGTTGAGTTTGGTTAAACTTGGGTAACTATGGTTGACTATGTTTTCCTTTGGTTTACCTTCATTAACTATGGTTGACTTTGGTTAACAATGTACTATGGTTGAATATGGTTTCCTTTGGTTCACCTTTGTTAACTATGGTTGAATTTGATTAAAAATAGTTAACTATGGACTATGGTTGACTTTGACTAAAAATGGTTAACTATGTACTATGGTTGACTTTGACTAAAAATGGTTAACGATGGACTATGGTTGACTATGTTTAACTTTATTGAACTATGGTTTACAATTTACAATGGTTATCTATGGTTCATAATCATTGAGTATGGTTGACTTTGGTTGATTGTAGTGAACTAGGGTTGACTTTGGTTGATTATGTTTGACTTTAGTTGGCTATAATTAACTATGGTTAACTTTGGTTGGTTATTGATTATGATTGATGATAGTCGATTATTATTAACTTTGGTTCATATTATTGGATATATGATTGATAATGTAAGAAACAAATTATGTTGCAATGTGACATTCAAAAGGAATAATTTAAGAGTTGAATTCAATGTTATGCCACATTACTACATGTTAAAAGTATCCTTTCAACACAATTCAAGAAACTACTAAAGGGATATATCTCGGCAAAAAAAAACACAAATATTCAAATAAATTTATTAAAATTCTAACCAACTAATATCTATTGATTCATCATGAGTATTTATGAAATCATAGGGAAGGTTATGGCAATTGGATATGGAAACTAACCTTCCATTTATTAAGTTCATTAACATACTTCATCATTTACATTATTCATTATTATATATCCATGTTTAGTTTACTTGGTCTAATGTATTTTACATTATATGTTGACATATACACTATTATGGCCTAACACACCCTACAATATCTACCCCAACGTTAATGTTTTTCTTCATCTTGAAGCAACTATGCAACAACATACTAGGTATTTTCTCTTGCTAAAGTATCCTTGTTTTGCATCAACCATGCATAGTGGTCTATATAGGTAAATCAACTAAAATCACTTCCATTTGTATAGGAAGATACATGTATACAAGGGCTTATCTTGAATTTTATTATTTAGCCTTTGTATTCAAACTGATAGGTGCCCATGCAATTGGTGAGTCTCTAACACTCTTCTCCCACCCAATGATGGTTCTCCTCATCCTATTATTACACCATTTTCTTTGGTACCTCCAAGGTAGTGAGTGGCTCATCATGTGAGTTTCTTATCTAATACTTGCATAATATCTACAATCACTGCAAGTTGTATAGGAAGATACATGTATACAAGGTCTTATCCTGACTTGTTATTATTTATCCTTTGTATTCAATATGATAGGTGTCAATGCAATCAATGAGTCTATAACACTCTTCTCTCACCAAAGGATGGTTCTCATCATCCTATTGTTACACCATTTTCTTTGGTACCTCCAAGGTGGTGAGTGGCTCATCATGTGTGTTTCTCATCTAGTACCTGCATAATATCTACAATCATTGCGAGTTGTATAGGAAGATACATGTATACAAGGTCTTATCCTTACTTTTTATTATAATTTAGCCTTTGTATTCAATATGATAGGTGCCCGTGTAATCAATGAGTCTCTAACACTCTTCTCTCACCCAACAATGGTTCTCTTCATCCTATTGTTACACCATTTTATTTGGTACCTCCAAGGTGGTGAGTGGCTCTTCATGTGAGTTTCTCATCTAGAACCTACATAACACTTGCAGTAGGATTGGTTCCTCTACCAATGTGATAATCTTACTTGTGCTATGTTTACCTACCATTTCTCCACCTTCTAGCCTCCAAGGTCACAACTATGGTAATTTCTCTGAAACTCATATTATATCACCCTTCTTGGGGTAACTAACAATCTGCATAGGTTCACTACTATTAAATTTAATCTAATATTTATTTCTTGTTAATTTAATAGGTTAGGTTTGATAGCTATAATCACTTGACCAAAACAATTTTATGGATCCTATTAGTTAAATATATCAAAATAATCAATGTTTAATTTGCATAAATAAGGGAATTTAATTAATAATTTTGTAACATTCTTTTAGAAATTAAAAAAATCATAGAAAATATTTTGGGCAAAATATGTCTTTACCCAATTTATATTGTCCTTGGTTGTAGTGTAGTCCTACAAGTAAGGGGTATGTCCAATGTATGTCATTACAACTTGCACAAAGTGGAACAATTATCCACCCTACCAAACAAGAGTTGAGTCATCTTCCTTGCTCCATGAAACCTTTTAGGTTTCTATCCCTCTATTCATGGGTTTGCAAGAACACCATTGCAACATAGTCACTTGAACTGAATTTGTAAATAATCCATTCCAAGCACTCAAGATTGATCCAAAAGAATATTAATGAAAAAAATAGTTTCCCCCGAGACTCCTTTATTCTTATTATTTATGCACTTCTCCCTTCTCCCAAATATTTGTTGTTGTAACCAACTATGATATTAGTAAATCATATATGGATCACCTTTTAAGATTTCTTGAGAAAAGAAGTCAACCCTTCCTATCCTATGTAATAAATTTCATCACATGCAATACATTGAAGCTTCCATTAAATTTAGTGATCCACCCTTGCACGACACAAACCACTCAATAAGGCATTGAGTGCCTACTTTTAAATATTTTTATGCACACAATAATCCTTCCATCACACCAATCACTCACAACGAAATTAAGAGTTGATTCATTACATAAGTGTACTAGTATATGCATGCAAGGTATGGGTATGTAGCTAGAATACACACACCTCATGATTGTACTAATAAAAATGAGTAGCAAATTCTTTTCAATGCTCAATTCTATGATGTCCACAATCAAACAATTATGTATAATTCTTAATGGTAAGAACACATGATTTAAGACTTTGATTTAATAAAGGAAGAATGATTCAATCAATATGCTACAATTATAATCACACCACATTGATCAATATTAACTAAAGGGATGTTTTATGAAATTTAAGAATTCCAAAAGTAATGGGTGACATAATCAATTCCTCTTAGGGTACTAACCAACATAGAATCACTCCCTGAACACCTAATTTAATCTTACACCTTCCATCTCTTACTTTGCTACAATATGTTGGAGTGTCAATTATATTTACCTAACTCTAGATATAACCCTAAGATGGAAGTGTCAACTATGTCACTCTAACTTCACCAATAAGAAATTGATGGTAATCATCGTAGATCTATGGAATCATGGCTAAGATTTCCCTCCCATGACTCCAAGTTTTATAGGAAACATGGTGGATAATACCTCCACTCCTCCTGATAGAACCAACGCTAACACCCTAACATTGAGCCATATTGTGCAACTTCTATTCTTAGAGCCACTTCATCGAATAACCACTTTAAGCAAGTTGTGTGTCTTTTCAAAAACACACTTACCCACAAATAATTGTAGTTTTTGAAAATATCAATTACATAATAAGTAAAAATTATAGCATACAACTATCTTCCCAATGTCTGTGTCATCCAGGTTACCTAAACACTAAAACCATTCAACTATTGCATAGCCCATCAACTTATACATTAACTCACTAATAAATCGCATGTATACAAATATATAGCAATTTTAGGTGATCACCCATGTTATGTATTGATGTTCAAGAAAGGGACATATATTCATTACACCTTGCTTTGAATCCATATACATACATAACATAAATCTTGAACTAGCATGGTATCCATGTACTTCAATTTTACATTTTAATTTACATGTTAGAATTGAATCACATAACTATCATCATCATGAACATATAATGGTAAAATAATATATTTTTAACACATAAACAAGTCCAAATTCCCACATATCAAATTCCTTCTTCAATGTATCTTATTCCAAACAAATTTTAAGCAAACGAATTACTAATATGAGTAAACATTTGAGTTCTAGTTTCCTAAGGTCAAAATGTAGGGAATTACATACACCCACCCTTTGGGAAACTTTTTCCTAGAGTCATATTCAAGTGAAAGTGAAAGGTAATATCAATTTTTCCTTTTCATCCTCCCAAGTAGAAGATCCTTAGATGTATTTAACCATTGGACCTTAACTTGTTCCATTGGGTAGTGCCTAAGCTATCGATCTCTCGAATCCAATATATGTTGTAGTTTCACCCTATAGGCTCTATCATCTAAAACCTATAGTTATTTCCACTAAATTGTATGAGATTCATCAACTCCATAATGGCATAATCTAATACATTAAAAACATCATGATTTTTATGCATGTGGGGTGGCAGTGAAAGATGGTAAGAAATTATTCCAATTCATTTCAAATTTTAAAGACCCTATAAATTAATGTGATATTGTTTTTCCCTTCCCAAACCAAATGGTACTCTTTCTTGGCCTAATATGAATAAAAACCTTATCTCCAACTAACTAGCTTCAGTTTGTATGATGCACGATGACACAACTCTTATGTTGATCATGTTCTTCCTTTGATTATTTACTTATCTAAATTACTCAATATTCTATTTCCATATAAACTCTAATCCTAATATAACTTGGTATTCCAACATATCCCAACTTAATGGTGTCCTGCATAGTCTTCCATAAAGCAACTGACAAGGAGGCATCTTGATACTAAGAGCTATGATAACATTTGTTGTAAGAAAATTACACCAAAGAAAAATACTTTAACCAATTGGTATGTTGATCCATGTCATTCATCCTAATCATGGATTCAATTAATTAATTAGCTCTACCTCATTTCCTATCCATTTTAGGATGACAAGTAGTTCTTAAAATTCATCTAGATCCCAAGTGCTAACTATAATCATGTTCAAAACCTAGACGGAAATTGAGGGTTTCCATCTAACATTATCTTCTTTCGAAACCCATGAGGATGAATAATGTTACTAATAAGTACCCACACCACATCAATGACATCATAAGTTTTTTTTTTTGGAATAAAAGGAAAAATTTTGGTCATTTTATCTACTATGAACAAAATGGCATTATTCCTTTGCAGTGCAAGAAGAAATCCTACCATATTGAAATCCATGGAAATGACTTCCCATTTTTACTTTGGGATGTCATGAGCTTTTAAAATTCTTGTGGAGTGGTGGTGTACAACCTTCACTTGTTGATAATCAAGGAATTTAGCAATGAATTGGACCTCATCATGCTTCATGCCCACCCAAAAAAGGAGCTTATTCATGTTTTCATACATCTTCTTCACTCTTGGGTGCATAGAGTAAAGTGCTCTATGGGATTCCTTGAGAATAGTGATTCTAATATATCCTTCTTTGGGGATATAGATTTTCCCTTGAAATCATAGAAATCCATTTTACTCAACGACGTACCTCTCAAAATTAGGATTTGTATACTTCCCATTTGGAAGTACTGATATAACCTTCAAATCCCAACTAACTCCATAAAGTGGATCCAACACATGTCCCTTAAAATCAACCTTTAAGGTTACCAAGGGGAATATTCTCAACATTCTACTTAGAGAATCAAACACTATATTCTCCTTTTCCTTGATGTATGAAATCTCAAAATCATACTCACACACAAACTCACTACATTACCTTTTTCTATCATTTGGATACCTTTGTGTGAAGATGTATTACAAGATTCAATGATCAGCTTTAAGTACAAATATTTTCCCAACCAAATAATGGCTCCAAAGTCTTAGAGTCAACATGATTGTTTCCATCTCTAGGTCATGCATGATATAATTCTCCTCATGAAGTTTCAACATATATTATGCATAAGCTATCATTCTACCATGTTTACACATCACCCAACCATTCCTTCAAGGAATCTATGTAGACCACAAAGTCCTTATTAATATTGAGCACTCGTAGGATTGGTGCATTGGTTAGTAATCTTTTAAGTTTAGAGAATGTCACATCAGATTCATTGGTCCATTCATATTTGATTCCATTGCACTGCAAGCTAGTTATTAGGTTTGTTATTTTGTACAATCGTTTCAAAAACCTTTGATAATATATAAATAATATCATGAAACTACACCTCAAGAGAATATTTTGGCACTAGCCAATCCATGATGGCCTTGACCTTCCCTAGGTCCACAAAGATTCCATATCCTAAAATAATATGCCTTAGGTAGTGGATCTCCTTATGTAAAAAGGAGAATTTGGACAAATTTTTAGACAACTTATGTTCCCTTAAACACAATAGTACTATTCACAAGTACTCCTGATGCTCTCTTTTGCTTATGGAATAGACGAGAATATCATCCAAGAGGACATTCACAAAGAAGTCTAGGTATTTTTGGAATACACTATTCATAACACTCATGAAGACTATTTTCACATTGGTTAAACCAAATGACATGGAAATAAATTCATTATGCCAAAATCATGTTCAAAAATATGTATTAGGAATACCTTCTTCTTTACTTCTCAGTTGGCGATAACCTAATCACAGATCAATCTTTGAGAAAAATGTTCCCCCTTTCTTTTGGTTGAATAGAAAATTGATTCAAGGTGTTAGGTACCAATTATTCATTGTGGATTTGTTCAAATATTTATTAATATATTCATAGTCATAAGGAACCATCCTTCTTCTTGACAAAAATAACTAAGGCAGCCCACTATGAAGTGATAGGCCTAATAATTCCACAGTCTGGTAGTTTATTTAGCTAAATATATATTTCATAAAGTTGTGCAACTATCATGCTCTAATTTGTCTTGGATATTGGATCTATGTGAAATTTTAGTTTGATATAAAATCAATCTCTCTTTTAGGTGGAAATTGTCAGCACTAGGAATCACCCTCATATTATAGAGAGGATAAGCCTAGTACCCATCAGGTTATATGTAAATGTAAATGAGTCCTTAAGAGGTCAAATGGATAAGACTCAAGATAATAATGTTCTAACTCAGAAATCTGGGCTAGCATGCACAATAAATTGAGGTCTTGATCAACTTTAGTCAGTGAGTGGGAGTAAAGGTGAATAGAAGGAAGAATTTAGTGAGGAAAATGTAGAGGTCTACTATGGACATCAGGTCTTCAAGCAGCCAAAGGAAGAAAAACGCAAACACAAGATCTTCATGAATTCAAAGTTTAGAGAACATTGAAGAACATCATAACAGTAGTATAATCAAGCATTCATCATAATACAACTATAACAATCTCATGTGAATCATTCAATCATGAACAATTCAGTATAAGAGGCAATAAGATGGAATAAGAGAAACTGGCTTCTATTAATCAAAAATTCTCAATTCAAGTACATAGCCAGAGAACTAGTATGCTTCATCAAAATATTATAATAAGAAATCCTAGCTCAACCATTTGAACCTACTAAAGAATTTAGAATGTCTATTTATAACAAAAAGGGGAAGGCAACAGCTAGAGGTGTGAGTTGGCCTTCCTCCCGTAGGATTCTTTAAATCAGTTATTCAAACTAACAATTGTGCTAAAAACTATGATACAAAAAAGGAAATATGTTGGCAACCAACCCAACAAACTCTTAACTGACATTGTCTTCATTTGTGCACATCCCTTTCCATGCCAAGTTTCCTACAGAGGTTGTAAGTTTTCATCATGCTACCACCTATGGTCTTAGCCATTCTCCACATCATCATCCACCCACAAGAGTGATAACTCGAACCCCTTGATTTGAGGTACCCATTGGTACCATCATTCAGTTGCACACTAGGTAGCAAGTTTTGTAGTGCCTTCAAAAAATACTCCACACATTTCATAGCACAATATCCAAAACGGGCCTACAGAATTATCAGCACCGAGCATGTGTATCTCTGTGTGAAATTTGGTCTCTGTGTGTAATTCGGTAGCTTTGATCCTATGTATCTCTATGTGCAATTCAGTAGCGCCAATACTGAACTGGTCCTGCTGAATTTGTAGCGCCCGTCATCAAAATGAATTGGGTAGCGCCACTGTAATGTATCTCTACGAGTTTGGTAGCACCCTCATTACTTTCAGTCTTAGGAGATTTGGTAGCACTGTCGGTAGTATACTGGCATGACATGCTAAATAGAAGATTACGTAGCTCCATAACACTATAGAATGTATGTGGTGTTTCTGTATGAGGAGACTAATCTTTTGAAAAGCACAAAAACCTTGAGTTGATAGGTTAGGAGCCTATATAAGTGGAAACAAATAATACATCCTTGATCACTTACTCTTGCTAAAAGATACCATTCTAAAAAATGGATCTTACATTCCCCCAATCACTTCATCAACCTGTCACTCCTTCTTGTGGAAGGAAGACTTCCTTCTGGAACAACAACATGCTTCCCTTTTGTAGTGACATTCTTCTTAACTAAAGGTGTGATTTTCTTCACTACTGGTTTCTTCTTTTCAATGGTAGCTTCAACCAACACATTCAAATTCCTATGAGCCACCTCATCCTTGAAGTGTTGCAACTCTACCTTGAGTTTTATGTTTTGAGAGTGAAAATATTTGTTTTGCCTATAAATTTTCTTGAGCTATTTATGGATAGGAAGAGCCCTTCTAACTAAAAATATTTCCAAATCAAGAGTGATTTTGTAATTATTCATGAGTTCCTTCATGGCGATTCTTTCAGATAAATCCTCTAATTTCAAGCGAGCAACCTCCTTCATAGCTTTCCTGAGTTGTCTAATCAATCTTTTGAAGGTATGATTGCTAGGTGGAGTGTTGATGTTTATAATCTCAACAGACTTCTTCATGGCTTCACCTTCGTATTTCTGTTGCACAGGGGCTATATCTACCATCTCAATAGGCTTCTCAATGATTTTTCCCTTATCTCTCTTCTTGTTCATAATAGAAACCTTTGGTAGGACTTGTACTTCAACAACCTCCTTCAGATTTGATGATCTTGTGAAAGGTTTCCTAACTTTTGTGCTAGTTGTTGAGGGAGATGAAGAGAAATGCAACTTTCTTCCTTTCTTGGTTGTGGTTTTAGTAGATGAAGGTAACTCTTCTAATTTTGGTGCAAGAGGAGGTGAAGAGTCTCTCTGTGGAGAATGATATGCCTCCTTGTCTACATATTCAACTTCCTTAACAACCTCTTTGTCTTAACTAATGGATTTACTCTTCCTTTTCTTGCTTGTTCCTGCTGGAGGATCACTAGTAGGTGGCAAAGGACTTTGCATCTCTAATTGAGGAGTTGAAGCTGTGTCCAACTTCATGTGAGCATAAACAACGAATTTCTCCTAAGAAATGTTACTCTTCTTCAATTCTTCCAAAACTAACATTCTAATCAATACAGAATGAAAAACACTAGTGTCCAACACCTTGGATTTGTCTTGGACTCTATCAGAAATTTTCCCCATGCTCCTCAACAAGTAGAAAGAAATATTCATTTCATCTTTACCAATAAAATGAGGCAGAATTCTTATATGGTACTGGTATAACATATTAAATATTCCCTTGCATGTGAAGTATCTCTAAATGATCTTCAACATCTTGTCAAAACTTTAAACTAGATGACTTCTAGGCACCCCTTTGGACAAGTTGTAAGTATGATAATATGGATTAAGAAATTCCTTGGAGAAGGTTTCATTCAAAGTGATGGATTTAAACCATCTCTCCATGTAAATGTGTTGAACCTACACAGAATATATCCAGTTAGAAAATACTACACAAATTTGCAGAGAGAAATTAAGAAAGAAGAAGCAAGATAGAAAGAATGGAAGAATTCTCATTAACCGTATTCCACACTCAAAGAGTGAATAATTTACAAAATATATAGGATAAATAAGTAACTAATGAGCCATAGTGGTGGTCTAGATTGATCTGGACACACACCAGCAGTTACAAGAGTAAACTACCACCTAATCTAGTCTCTCAGGCAGTTACGGGAGTGAACTACCACCTAGCTGAGTTAACTAGTCAACTAGTATTCAGTTAACTGACTGAACAAAGAGTAGTGAGGTTGTGATGATCTCAATGTTGCATGGTGACAAAACCAATGCAACATCTAAACTCGACTCAACTAGTCAAACTGAAGTGTCAACTGAAAGAGAATATTCTCTGAGTGGAATATTCTCCCCTAAAATATAGGAGACTGGATAATGACTAATTATGACTAATAAACAAGGAATAACCTTAGGAAAAATAAATCCTAGGTGTGTGTGAAATAACTCCAATGCCCCCCCTGAACATCACTATGGTGAAAATAAAGAATGGGTCCCGGCTACGAGGCCTTGTTAGGTACCCAAATACAAAAGATACACTGAAATAAACGAGGAAAGAGGGAAAAACTCATGGGAAGAAACC
>JZKD02S1674325.1:553107-579857 GCA_000966675.3 Picea glauca | reverse complement strand
AAAAGATAATGTATCCAAAGAAGAAAATGGCAGTTGTTAGGCAACTGTTTTCTTCACTGTAAGATGATCCCACAAAGATTGAAACTTCTGCTCACTAAAAGTCTTTGTGAAGATGTAGAAATATTTATGGATCTAATGAAGTCCTTTGGCAACCTCTCTAGCCTTGTACCTCTTGATCCTGTGGACCCATATGCACCTGAAAATATTTCTTTCTGGTGGAAGTGGAACCAAATTCCAAGTCTGGTTCTGTAGGAGTGAGTCATACTCCTTCTGCATGGCTGCTTGCCATAATGGATTTCCCACAACCCTATTGTAGTTCTGTGGACCAGTAGATTGAACCATATATTAATGCATGGGCATCACAGGTTCTAAAGTTGAAAATACATGAGAAAACTCCTCATGCTGAGATAGAGTCCTCCTCGAATCCAATGGATTCCCTGCAAGGTTGCTTGTTGCCTTAAGTGTGAATTGTGCCTTCTTGGGAATCTATTGAAGCTTCAGCATTGGCTTCTTATCTGGTTGTACTACCTGCTTATTTCCATGTACAAAATCTGATTGTATGGAATCATATCCGATGTATGAAACTGATGGAAGCACATGAGTATATGCATTTTTCACTAGAGGTGAATGCAAAGTACTCTCCTTGTGTGTAAGTAGAATAGAGGAGTCATCGTCAAAAAACTTAGTGAAATTATACAACCTTGACTTGTGATCCACCTCACCAATTGCAATGATGGAATTGTCATTCATGTCAATTACTGAAACTGAATCTGATGTAAATTCAACCTTGTTTACCTTTCTGAGTGATATGATAAACTAAGAGCAGATTCATATAAATCTTTGGAAGATGTAGAACATTCTCAAAAATGCCATTGTGGAGTTCCACTCTCCCTTCTCCTACTACTTCTACTGGAGTATCATCCCCCATGAGAATAGGGGGTCTTGAGCATGGAATCAAAGAAGAGAAAACTTCATCTTTTGCTACCATATGATGGGATGCACCAGAATCTATAATCCATGAATCATATGAGGAATTAATTGCAACCAGAGCATAATCATTACCTTTCTTAGGAGCATGATCTTCTTCCTTCTTCTTCTTGACTCCCTCTGGAATGAAGTTTCCAAGGTTGTTATTCTGAAGTGTCTATGACATAAGATCGATCTCTTTCTTCCTGCATGTGGATTCTTCATGATTCGAATTATTTCAGTAAGTGCACTGCTTTCCCTTCTTCTTCTTCCTGGAATCTGAAGAGTCTTTGGAACCTGAAGACCCTTTTCCATCATGCATGGTGAGTGCATGTGCTTTGGGATCTTTCACTAGGCCCACTTGTATGAGTTTTGTCTACTCTTGTGTAAGAGACTCAATGAACTGAGCTAGCGTAGGCATTTTCCAATTGTTCCAAAAAGACATCTGCCAGAATGGAAATTGGAGGGATATACAATGTATTCTAGTCCTAGATTGGCCAAGATTGTTAGAATAAGTTGTTTCTCTTGTGTACACTTGTCAATACCACATTCACCCAAGTTCAAAATCAAAGATTTAAATTTAGTAAATAAATCTTGTATATTATCAAAACTTTTAGGGTCTAAGGTATTCAACTCTACCTCAAGCATATGACCTTGCATCTCATCCTGCTTTCTAGAGAGTCCTTCCAAGGTGGTTCAGATCTTGTTTGGAGTCTTGCATGTGGAAACATGAAACCATAAATCAGTGGAGATTAACTCAAGAAGTAGTCATGTGGCCTCATCCTTATGGTTCGCCCATCTCATCTTCTGAATCGTTGATGTAGGTTCTATTTCTATCACCATCGTCAAGTTATACAGTCATTTCCTTTTGAGTTGGAATTCTACCTTGGGATTCCAATCAAAATAATTGTATGGTGTGAGGATCACCACCAAGTTTGACTGTATAATAGTTTTCCTATCCATCTCTCCCACTGTTTCTAAGAACCCCTAAAAATTTACTCTCAATTTGCAAGTGAAAATTTAAGAAATCACGTCAGAAAGGGAACTTTAAGTGAAAATTCATATTTGTTTCAAGAGATGATATTCTGACATAATTTTCGAGAAAACAGTGAGGAATCTTGCCAAATGGTTGAAAACCCACTTGTAGAATGGGTCGATTTACTTTCCACGCGAGTTGTTTCCTCAAAAACTTAACATTTTGGAGCAATCACTGTAGAAAGGTATGACCACAGATTTGTATCAGTTTTAGGAGGCTATCTTACGGCTTACATTCTAAGAAAATGATGAGGAATATCACCAAACGGTTGAAAACCCACTTGCAGAATGGGTCGATTTACTTCTCATGCGAGTTGTTTCCTCAAAAACTTAATATTTTTGGAGAAATCACTGTTGAAAGGTACGACCACAGATTTAGCTCGCCAAAACTCTAATTTTCCTTATTCTTTGTCTTGTCTCACTTGCTCCAAGCAGCGTAGCTCTGATACCATGTCAATGTTTCATGGAAACCTACACATGAGACCTAGCTAAACAATACACAAACAAATCTTATCAAGAAAAGGAAGAGAGATACACAAAGAAGAATGAGAATCAATGTATATTGAGATCTTATCAATGAGTGAGTGATCTTCACTCATATAGGAAATTACATCCTATAATTAGGAATGCATGCATAATAGTGATGGTCTAAGATTAGAAAGTCTAAAATAGAACTAGTCAGTTAACTCCCACTGAACTAGTGTTACTCCAATTGAACCAGTGTGCTGAAAATAGAAATTTCTCAAACAAAAGGAAGCATCAACATCTAAGGTATGGATATGGTGTAATTTATTCCTGATTATAAATAAATCATTGGTTTTCCTCCTTTTTTATTTGTTCTTTACTCATGAATGAATTGGGTATGATCTTATGAATAATAGATCAAGGTAGATCTAGTATGTTTATTTATCCTAACTCTAGAAGGATAGTGGATAGGTAGTTACTTGGATATTTGTGTGTAGGGACTAGATTGAAAGATATGGAGTTGGATCTCATGAGCTACAATAGTCAAGATATGCAAGGAAAACCACCAGTCCAAGGTATGTTCAAACCTCCTTCTTGGATAAAAAGGGAAAATTTACTTGGAACGAGGAAAACCATAGGAATCTATCCTTCTTTTTGTCTTGGATCAAGGGTATATACAAGTGAGATATTTGTATTTAGTTAGTGAGATATTTGTGAGAAATTTTCCCATAACAGAATTGGCGACTCCATTGGGGAGAACCTTTGCTTTCTTCCTTGTCTCTCTTAAGGAGTTTTTCCTCTAAAAGAGGGGAGAAACCTTTAGTTAAATTTTTGTAGATTTATATACATAATCTAAAGGAAATAACTATATATCTGGATTTATGTTGAAATTGTTTCCAATTAAAAAAAAAATCGTCTAGATCGGTATCCGGAAAGCAAAGTTATCGTTGATTTAAAATTAGTTATTTTGCATATTTTTTGTGATGGTCATGTGGACTGTTTGGATAATATATTTTGATAGATAATTCTGATTGTAGCAAGACCAAATCCATTAGAAATATTATTTTTGGTTCTTTATTTTTATATATTATATCACACAATTCTGGTAAATACAGAGTGCAGTACAGTCCGTGCAAATTTACACTCCCAAACTCTAGCTCTCCATTAGATTTTTTTTAAGTTTTGGGTGTGATATATGTAGTGGCATTGGAGTGGGTTGATCCAGCCTCATTCCCAATATCCTATAGCCCCTTTGATTGTTTCTTGTTTCTAGATTTCCTTTTTCATTTTTTTTCCTTTCTTAGATCCAGAATTGTTACATTTCAATTGGAAAAATATCAAAAAGACAAAAACAATTGTTGCATGCTAGATTTGTCTTTGAAGCACTAGTGAAGAGAATGCATTAGGAGAATTTTTTGGTTTTATATATGAATTGATTGTTGGCTTCTTGGTGTGTGTGAGTTTGTGTTTCTAAAAGTTTTCAAAAAAAAGAAAAGGATCTATCTCCCTCCCATAGCTAGAGTTCATCAAAGTGAATGAATTGCATTGTCATTCTTGCATTTGATTCGTTGGGTCAAGAGTCAAAACATCACTAAAGTTTCATCCACTACCCTTAGACTTAAGAAACAACCTTTAAAATAAATCATAATCTAAAATCAATTAGACACCTTCCTTTTGATAGTGAACCAACATTAGATAGGCTTAGGGCCTTGGATTAGGATTGGAGAGTAAACTCTCCAAGGCCACAAAACGAAACCTAGAGTCATTAAAGAGAGTCAAAATCCATTCTTTCAACCAATGTATTGGGAGCCTCCTCTAGCACATGATTTAATCACGAGGTTGCACCGAGGAAAGTAGGGAGATTACCCCTCTACTTGTTTTGGTGTTTTTGATATAACTTTGATTGCTACATATACGTTTATTCTGTTGGTTAACACCTTCATAGATTTAGGATGTGTTACCCTACCCTTACATGTGTTTGGACCTATGATTTTTCGCCCGACCATTGATTTTTAGGTGGTATCCTTAGTAAAATTTCCTAGGGAGATACATAGGTGACTGCAGGTGGGACAATCTTGTAGTACATGGGGGAAACATTTGTTTATGGTCTCAGTTCTCTCGGAGGGTTCTCACATTAATAAAGGGTACTTGCACCATTCAAGGCTATTTCACGTAGATCATCATAACTACTCCTCATACATCCACTATTCAATCCCGTGGGGACTTCATTTCCCCCATATGGTTGGTTTTCAGAAGGCCATCGAACCCATTGGTTTGCTTGTTGTTAGCCTAGATTTGATTAGTGGTGTGCTCTTTGGGTTCGAGTATAATTTTTCCTTAGATTGAATTATGCTTGGATTTTAACATAGTATATTCACCGTGGCTGAACTACCGCGTCGGTCCCTTCGACTACGAGGACTTGAACCCCCTATAGAGGAACAACCACCTATCAAGAGGCATGAGATAGCTGACGAGGATTTTGAAGGGCTTGAGCTTTGGTTTTATGAGACTAGTTTAGTCATGGTAGAAGTGGTAGAGGAATGTCCTCCAAAAACTTGTAATCCTCCTTTGGCTGAGCTAGACACACCTCTACTTGTCCAAGTGAAGGAAATTTTTAGCACACATTTCTCTTTGTTTAGTCGCCCTCCCACCATGTCAGGAACAATTTTTTCATCTAGCGTAGATGAGGTTACAATCCCATCCTCAAGTGGGACAAGGGAAAATACCCTAGGGAACATCCCCAGGATGTCTACATTTCCACCCCTTATCTCCATTGGACCTACACCATCCATACCATTCTCTTTTGGTTCCTCGATCTGGGGATGCCAGTCATGTCACCATCTCCATCCGTTAGTTTACCAAGCGTTTCTACACCATTCCCATCTATCTCAACGCCCAGCTTTGGATATTATTCTAGTGGGAGGTTGAGCTTTGGTTTCATCATAGGGGGTGGAATTCCATCCACCTCCACCATCCCTATGATCAGCCCACTATCATCAGGAACTAGTTCACCTTTTAGGTGGAATATGCCTAGTGATTTTGTGGTTGTCCCTAGTCAAGCTGGGGGCAATAGTACATCAAGAGGTTTTAACTTTCCATGGGTTATCAAGCCTTTCCATGGGGGAACATCCCTTGGGGGAATGTTTTCACCTTGGGGAGTTTTTCCTTTTGTTACCACATCAGATCCTGGGAGTTTCTTCCTTGGGACTAACTTTAGGAATTTTTTTCTTGAAGGGTCCACATTTACCCTAAGTGGAAACCCCTCTAGGGGAATGTTTGGTTGTGGGAGAAATCATGCTCCTAGAGGTGCCATCATCCCAATAGGAACTCACTCTTCAGAAGCTCCTCAAACCTCTAGTAGTACCAATATAGGGGGACCTCAAGGCCCATCTAGGATAGCAGAGAATTCACCTCCCTCCTGGTATTCATTTTCACCATCGTATTTCCTCGCAATGTTAGATTTACCAGATTTGTGACGGTTAACAAATGGCCCTATTTCCCATGACCCATGATGGTCGAAAATTCCTTCCAAGTTTCTCTTAGACATTCTGAAATTCAATGGAAAGTCAGTAGAGAACCCCTCCACAAACATCATGGCATGTCTCTTATGGTGTTCATCCAACTCATTGATGGATGATAGTGTGAGGTTGTGTCTTTTCCATAGATCCTTGACCAGAGATGTTGCCAAATTGTACATTGAGTTAAAATGTGGTTTCTAGGAAGTCGACGAATCCATGGAATCCAAACTTAGGACCCCATGTCGATGATGTGGTCGGTTTTGTTTCCCATGCCTATTTAAACCATTTAGTTACTCATATGCATCATATGTCCATTAACTCACACCGGTGAGATTTTGATACTAGTGTTCAAATGAATGTGGTCGCTACTCA
This sequence comes from Picea glauca, assembly GCA_000966675.3. NCBI lineage: Eukaryota > Viridiplantae > Streptophyta > Pinopsida > Pinales > Pinaceae > Picea > Picea glauca. The sequence goes on along the minus strand of JZKD02S1674325.1, from coordinate 573,501 downwards.
TACCTTCAAGTTCAATTTGGTGCAATCCATGCAACCAAAGATTCCTCAACAACCTAGAGGAAAGAAATAGAAGAATAAAAAGAAAAATTCCAATATTGAGAAATGGATTTCCTCCACCCAAAGCACCCATGAGGGAGGAACTAAGAAGAAAATTAAGAGTAATTTTCCCAGACCATTTGTGGGGACAAACACCCTACTCACTAGTGTCCTCAAAAGGATGAAGTCCATATATGTTTTTCACAACATCGGGCCCCCAGTAGCCTATTGTATTAACCCATCCTTTCCCCCCTCAACCTCAAAATATGGCTACCACAAATCCTTCAACCCCTTTGCAAGGAGGCATGGAAAGTACCCCTCATCATGAGGGGTCTTCCTCAAATTAATCTATGTTTATGTGTGACCACACAGTGAACTTGCATACTTTAGCCAAGAACTATGACATTTTGAATCCTTCCCATTCTTCCTCTGAAACATCATATTCTTCCTATCATAGTAGCTCTCTTTAGATAGAGAAGCCATCTTTTGACGCACCTGTTCTCCCCCCAAAAGACATTATTTGATGTATGACACATAATCCTAACACATGGGATGCCAAAAACTATAGTATTGTGGAAGACTTGCCCCAGGCACCTTGTGCCATGTTAGCTCTTGAAGTTCTCCAAACCTTCTTAACTCAGTGGAAAGCCTTACTATCTTCCATGGGCGAGGTTGATTCCTTGGATTCGAGCTTGATGACCTTTGATTCATCCTAGGTTACTCATAGGATCTCCCATCAAGTATCCTTCCATATTAAAGTGCAAATGATGGGTAAAAACATCTTCCAAACAATCATTGATGAAGGAGCCTCAACTTGCATCATGTATATTTGTTGTTGGAAGGCCATTGGCTCTCCGAAGATCAACATGTCTACCACATTATTGAAAGAATTTGATGGATACATGTTAAAACCCCATGGAGTAATCATCACCTTACCCATTGAGTTAGGTGGTAAGGTTATCTCTATTGATGTGGAGGTTTACCACGCACCTCTTGAGTACAATTTGCTACTCAGGCATAATTGGTTCTATGAGATGTCTACCATTTTCTCTTTTGTCTTTAGGGTCCTACACTTACCTCACTAAGGGAAAATATTTATTATTGATCAACTCACATTCTATACCCCAGACCTTGGATCCAATAGAGGGTCTAATGTACCCTTTGTCGGTGATACCACACAGTATTATTTGAATGTCAATGCAGGGATGTTCAAAGATCCTTTTCTTATGGGAATATTTCCCCTTCCTTGACCATATTCCACTGCTAATTTTTTTCCTATAAAAATGATTTACTCAACTACCAGTGGATCCCTTGGGTTTGTTGATCCTTGGGTGGTACCGCGTTCTGAGGATGTTGAACCATATGGAGCATCGATTCCCCTCACTGTAGTTGAGATTGTCAATCTAGCAATCCCATCATCATTTGTTGATACAGGTGACCAACTTCATCCTCATATGGAGTGTGATCAACCTACTTCACCCATACATATTGTTGACTCTCTCAATTCACATGACTCCATTGATTTTGAGTTTCCTTCAAAAGAGGCCATCCTGGAAGTCATGGATTCCATAGAAAATCCAAAATATAAGGTGATGCATCAATCATCTTGTCCTCATTTAAAACAAATCAGAGTTAGCATGATGATTCTTGACCTGAGACTGGGGCAATTTTCTTGAGCATCTAGTGGAACCCCTAGTCTCAACCATTTTTCACCTTAGTTTTATTTTTTGGAACTTGCCATAGAATTATCTGCTACCCCTTCCCTCAAATATTTTTATTTTCACTTCATTTCTTGATGGATCCTATAAAGGATGGGATGTTTCATAGCTCATGAAACCACTCATGATGGATATCTTCATATACATAAATTCATTTATATGTGGCATGGCCCCAACATGGTGTTCCATATGATGGCAACATCGGCCCATGAGTTCACTGGTTATGAAAAATATCCTTATCCTAAGCCTTGAAATGGACTCTACTTTGTGTAAACCATCAAGATGTGTATTTCCTTGTACATAGGTGTGTGGTGTGAGTGATTTTGTTTTTCTTATAAAATATCCAAAAAATCCAAAAATATTTTATTTTTTGAGGTTTCATTATGCGTTTTGACCTTGGAATCTTGTTTACATGTGATTGAAATGATTCTAGGGAATTTTTTTACAAACATGGTGATGTCCACTATACTTGAGGTATATATTTCTAAACTGACATATAGGGATAGGTTTTTCTCTGCATTTTTCACTTTGCATTACTACCCATCCATATCGTAAGAGTTATTCCTTAGGTTCGAACCTAGTCGATTGCAACCTTAGGCATTTCTTTTGCATGTCATAATTGGTTCAGTAGTTCCTACCCTTCATGGGTTCCCTAGTTAGCACCCTGATTTTCATTTGGTTCCCATGATCCATTTTTTCCATAGGCTTGGGAGCCCTCCTTTAACCCCATCATTACTTGAATATTGAGCCTCATTTTCCTATCTTTATTTTTATTCTGGACATATCCTGTGGGATTTCTCAAACATTTTTCTTGTTGTTTAATGGTTGCTTATGATTTTTTTGCTCGCGTCATGCTTCCCACCGATGCGTTGTTGTTTTCTCAAATCCCGTTTATCACTATTGCAGTAGCCTTGGCCATCTGCCTCTTGCATTATTTGGCCTTTGTTTTCCATCCACCTACCCAGGTAGAGAACAACTGATAAGAGTGGATCTCACTTGCCAATACCATTTTCATTCCTCATTGCTTAGGTTGGTTCCATGCATTTGGAACATAGGAGCATGTTGTTAAGCCACTCATTCTCTCCCGCCAAGTATACTTTTATCTCTTTTTTGGACTAGTAAAAGGACACAAAAAAGGTATCGAGATTAATTTCATCATTCTTTAGTTCATGTTAAACCATGAAAGAGATTGAGAATACTTGCATAATTATTTTGTGCTCGTTAAACCATGAAGAAGACAAAAAACACACAAAAAAAATAAAAAAAAGAGTGGGTTTTTTTCCACCATTGATCTATTCTCAAAATGGAAGCATCAATCGAGTCGCCCTTGAAAATGGCACCTATTTTCATCCTCATCATAAATTTGGGTTTTAGATTTCCTAAGAATATTCCTAGTAATATGAGTCAGAGATACTCCTCTGACTGGTTACTCTTCCAGTCATCATGGAGAGTGCTTCAATGCCTCCTATGTTGCTTCACTATATTCGTCCATCTCTTGTGTCTCACTACCAAGTCACCATTGTGTTGTACTATATGTTCAAGGGAATTTTAATCCTGAGTCAACCATCTTTTATTTTGTTGAATTTTTTATTCGATCATCTATGTGTCAGTTTTACTTAGTGATAATCTCTCTTCACATCATCTCTTGGTGTATGTTTCGTGTCAATTGATGGGGGATACATTAAGGCCATCCTTCAATGGATATATTCCTATCGACTTCAACACATTATCGAGGATAGGGATATAGAAAACAGTTAGTACCTTGGAGCCTACAGTCCTCAACGGCGGGGCTCCTCGTGATCGACAATGGGTTTACATCATTGACCCTTGATTGATTCATTCTACTAGTTTTCAGTACGAGCTCATCTATTCACACTCACTAAATTATACTAGGTTCCTTTGGTTCCATCTTCATCATTGGTGGACCCCCTTGCATGTGTTAATAGTATACATCAGTGACCAGTAATTAGACGGTTTCAACCATGATCAACATAAGCTCATCTATTTGCATGTTGTGGATTCATACCATCGATATTTGGGATGAATACCTTGGGTTTGGGGCAAAATCATCCCCTCCCAAGTTGTGATGGAGTATATCACTTGTATATGAGTACTTTGAAGACTTCAGGGGAACTTCCCTCAATGATCATTGTATTCCTAGTATCTATATGTTGTTTCATAGATCCACATTGTACTTGTTGGTGGATATGATTATGTTTCTGACATAGATCGACATTTTATTTGTTGGTGGCTATGATTGAGTTCATGATGTAGATCCACATTGTATTGTCTCGTGGCTATGGTATTATTGATGACATGGATCCACTTTGTATTCCTTCATGTCCATGGTATAGCATTTCATATCATGGATCCACAATGCATTGTTTGGAAGTCATTCTCATTCAGAGTCTAAGTATGTCTACCTAGGGGATTGGTCTATATATGCTCGCATCCTTGGTGTTTGATTGCATGAAATATTTGGTTTTCTAACCTCCTTTTCTCTCTCCTTGCACTGCCTCACATGGAAATTATTGTAATGTATTTCAGACATCCACTCCTTTCCTAACCTCACCCATTAGGGGACATATATTATAGCCTTAATTTCCAACCTATAGGCCAGAGAGGATTCCATAAGAGTATAGAGGCCATAATACATTTTTTTTCTAAGGTTTGAACCCTTTTAAGATCCCTTTTTGGCATCCTCATGGGACGCTTAGTAGAGAAAAAGAGAGGCCATCGTTGGTCACCAATGCCTCAACAAGTGAGGCACTACTAGACTTCTAGAATCAAGGTGTTACGAGGTGATAGGTGAGGGATGAGTTCGATCTTCATGGAGAATACCTAATAACTCATATCATTCAAGTCCCTAATGGCCTCTAGAAGATCTAGAAGCCTCTACCAAGCCTCCTCCAAGAGCTATATAACAAAGGCAAGCCTTGGGAAAGGGAGAAGAGGTTTTAGGGTGGAAATCCTTTAAAAATATAGAGAGAAACTCAAGAGGCTAGGGAGGAGCATCGATAACCTGGAACTAAGAGGAAGCATCAACATATAAGGCATGGGTATGTTTTAATTTCTTCCTGATCATAAATAGAACATCAGTTTTCCTCCATTTTATTTTTGTTTTACTCATGAATGAATTGGGTATGATATTGTGAATAATAAATCAAGGTATATCTAATAAGTTTATTTATCTTAAAACTAGAAGTATAGTGGATATGTAGATGCTTGGATCTTTATATGTAGGGAGCAGATTGGAGGAGATGGATTTGGATCTCAGGAGCTACAACGGCCAGGACACATGAGGACAACCACCAATCCAAGGTATGTTCAAACCTCCTTTTTGGGTAAAAAAGGAAAAATTTACTTAGATCTAGGAAAACCATAGGAATATAGCCTTCTTTCTATCTTGGATAGAGGGAATATCCAAGGGATATATTGCTATTAATTTAGTGATATCCCTATGAGACTTTGTCCCATAATATTCCTTCATGTTGTTTTAGACACTACACTTTATATCATTGTAATACTTGTTGCAACACCTTTGGGTGTATCGATATTGATATATGGAGGTGGCCTAAAACTACCTCCCCTAGAGAAGTTTTGATAGCATTCCCTACAAATCTTGACTACCATGGAGTTGAGAGTCTCATACACCTCATTGAACCCACCTAGAATCAAGAAGTTATTTTTCATAATGTGCATATCATAAGACCTTGACTACCAAAGTCAATATCCACATTTGGACAAGGGAATGAATCATATAGTTTAGATCATACATAAAGCTCTCCACCTAGCACTTGGTAGTGTCCATATAGGAATCATGTTTCACTAGCTCCATGAACCTCATCTTGTATGCCTCCATTGTTTTACCTCCATGAACCAATGGATGAAAGGATCCAACCCAATACTCTTTAAATTATGTTGGAAGATACTACATTCAAAACAAATCCTCAAATAACTCCAAGGTGACATTGTTAGTAGTGAGATGCAACTACCTCTCTAGGTTTCTCAATTAGGTTAAGGTGTTTTGATGGAGCTTGAAAAGGGATATATTTTCCTATGATGCAGAGGTATAGTCTCTTAGTGCAAAGCACCTTGTCATGCCTTCAAACCATGCTTCAATTTTTTCCCTTACAAGGTCCCTAGAGAACTTTGAGAGCTTGATTTTACTGGAGTTATATAGTAATATCCTCAAGAGGAGGCCCTTGCTCTAAATTTATTAACCCTTCAAGGTTTCCCTCTCCTATTTGTGGGTGATTTACTTCCACACCCAATGTTGGGAACCCTCTTACTATCTCATTTATGGCCTCAAAGGAGCACAATATGAGAGCCAATTCAAGTGATAGTGGTGGCAGTGTCAATGTTGATTATTATGGTAGTGGCATTGATCGACCTAGATCTCCATGAACCATGATTAATATTGCATATAAAATAAGGAATTATTATTAGGGGTTTATGTCATATAATCACTAAAATTTAATTAATAACATTTTTTTAAATATTTCCAGAGGTATGCCCAACTTCTATGAGTGAAAAATGTTAAAGAGATTAAATCAAGGATGATTATGTAGTTGATAATATGGAAGTACACCCACTTCAAGGCCAATGTTCTTTCCCATGCACACCTAAGTACAGAGGTATCCAAGGTACACATTCTACTTTTCTAAGATAGGGTGAACATTAATACTATGTGCATCCTACGAATTTCAACCTTTTCAACCCTTGATATTTGTAATTTAAGTGTTGGTTATCATGAATTTATACATAGGATTATAACTTTAATTTGTTTTGAAAATTATAGAAATAATACACTATATTCTAGTTCTTGAGATGCCATGTCTTAGGGTCTACATGTCCTTAAACTATTTGTTCACTCCCAATGTTATTGTGGATCCATGCAAGTAGTGATTTATACTGAAATTTTATTTACATTGGTAATTAATTTATTTGTTTCCATTAGTGAATATTGAGCATTAAATAATTAAGGCCCCATGATTAATTAAAATAATAGTGTTGTGTTGCAATTTACATGGGACCCACACAAGTGGTGGTCCAAGTTTAATGTTTATGGTCAAAGCTCAACTTTTTCCATCTTAATTTTATTTCATATGTATTTGAATGTTTTGGTTACATGATTAACTTCTTATATGTAACTAGTAGTCTTAATCCTATGATGTTACTAATTCCACCTAAAAAACATCAAACGTTTAACCCTTTAATAGTGACTATACTTACATTTAAATGTATTTCATCTTAACATCATCAAAGGGTAGATAAACTTAAAAGAATGTTTTAAATTTGAATTCCATTAATCCAATTAATTATGGAAACCATCCTTGATATTGTTAATACAAAGCAATTGTCATGAAAATCCACTTGTCATGATATTCATGACATTTTCTAGATTTTAATTAGAATATTTCAATTTTTCCGAACAAATGGTTGAAAAGACTAATTATCTCCATTTCCTCTCCTCCTTTCCTAGAATTTCATAGTATCATCACCTCTCTTACTTAGAGGAAAAGGTTTCAACATCATGAATCTTAGATTTCAATAATAAGTGTTGGAGTGTAGTGGGTAGACACAGGGTTAATCATTAACAAACAATCAAAACCCTTAGACACCAACCTGTTCAGCATCACCTACAAGCAAGTGAAGTCTCACCTAAGGAATATAGAGGGGATGCAAGAACCAAGGTTCTACAGTGATGAGGGGAAGTGAGGCATTCAACATAACCATACTATGCACTATCCTATTAGGAAATGAGACACACTTCCATGCTAAACATAACATAGAGAGGAAGAAATATTTAATCAAGAAAGTAAATGACACATCAAGCACATAGTACACAGAAATTTTACCCTCAAAACCCAAATCGAGAAAATCAACATTCATTGAGAGTTCTTCTCCTTGTTGTCTTATTCATTCATAATAAAAGGTTACATGTCTAACCTTGTTACACACCTAATACACAATCGACATCATACCCTCTTGCATACACAAGAACAACCCTATAGCCAATTCGGCTTACATCTTCATGACCAAAAACCTCTATGATTATTGATTGACTCATTTGATTAGAATTTTTGGCCTTACAACACAGCCCATTTATAGGATTTACAGCAGGAAAAATCCTAAAGAAAATGACACCCAAAAAGGTTGCAGATCCATGTAGATAATTAGCTACAAATCCTGCAAATCTCATAATTTTATTACAATCGTATTACCCGTCGACTACCAATCAAACTTCATTTGGTCTTCAGTTGGTTTGCACACACTCACCTATCGACCTCTTATCAATTGACCTATTTTATTTTACCTGGTCCACTAACCTCAATATTCAACTTGTTGTTGATCCACCTAGACTTTGTCTTTGCCTCGTCAAACCACCTCAACCTTCAACATCGACTTGTTGTCCATCCACCTCGACTTCATCTTTACCCGGTTGAACCACCTCGACCTTTGACTTTGACTTTCAATCGATCCACCTCAAATTTCACTGCAAATAATATAACAACCCAACATTCTCCCACTTGTTGTCTTCTTTGTTGAAACTAGAAGACCTTTGAACTTTCATTCACAGACCTAGGGAAGCAATTCCCATTGCCTCTCTGCACCAAGATAACTTCACAACACTCACATACTTGGTCAACGATTCTTCTATGTTTTCCAACGTGTCTACTTTCTCCAGCAACACCTTGTTGATTTCCACCATGTCTCTCATGAAATGGTATTATACATAAATGTGCTTAGTCTTTGAATCATAAGATGGGTTCTTTGCTAGAAATATTGTTCTTTTACTATCGCAACTTATCTTCATAGCTCTCTACTCAAACCTAATTCCTGAACACAACTTTTGTAGCCATACTGCTTCTTTGCTTCCATGAGTGGCTTCCATGTATTCAACTTATGTTGTTGAAAAGGATACAACTGCCTGTCGCTTACTGATCCAGTTGAATTCTCCACCGAATATTTTGAACACATATCCATTGGTTGACCTTCGTCGATCCAAGTCTCCAACCCAGTCAACATTGAAAAATCCATGTACATTTAATTCACTGTCACCTCCATATTTTCCTTGGTAAAATATAGCATAATGTTTTATGCCACACAAATACCTGAATACTCTCTTAATAGTCATCCAATGTTTCTTCCCAGGTGTCGACATGTATCTTCTCAACACTCCCACTACATGGGAAATGTTTGGTTGAGTGCATACCATAACATACACTAGACTACCAACAACACTTTCATAGGGAACACGTGCCATGTCCTCTATTTATTCCTATGTTTTTGGTCACTTTTCAACAATTATCCTTGCTCCCATGGGAATTGGCACCTTCATCGGTTTGCAATCCTGCATGTTGAAACACTTCAAAATTGTTTCAATATACTTTGTCTGATTCAACTAGAGATTTCTAGTTTCTTGATCTCTCTTAATCTTCATTCCCATAATGAATTTAGTTGCATCGATATCCTTCATGTCGAACTTGGAGGATAGCTTCTTCTTCACCTCATTTATTTCATCCATGTTGCTTCCAATCAACAACATGTCATTGAAATACAAAGCTACATATATGAAACACCCACCTTCTTCTTTGGAATATATGTAGTGATCATCTTTGCTTCTCAAAAATCCAAAACTAAGGATGCATGTTTCGAAATTTTGGTACCACATCCTTGGTGATTTCTTTAGACCGTAAAGGGATCTTTTTAGTTTACACACCAGATATTTGTTTCCCTTTATTACAAATCCTCCAGATTATTTCATGTGGATTTACTATTCCAGGTCCCCATGTAGGAACGTTGTCTTCACATCCATATGTTCTATCTATAGATCAAATGTTGCAACTAGAGACATTAGTACTCTAAGGGAATTTAATTTTGCAACAGGGGAAAAAATATCACCGAAGTCGACTCCTTCAACTTGGGAATATCCTTTTGCTACCATTTGAGATTTGAATTTCTCGACTTGACCTACTGCATTCATATTCTTATTGAATAACCATTTTATACGGACAATATTTCTTCTAATAAGAAACTTGACTAAGTCCCATGTCTCATTATTGTGCAAGGATTCCATCTCTTCAACCATGGCATATGTTACTACCCTAATTTGCAAGGGAAAATTTAAAATTTGGTGTCTTGTTTTAGCAGCACATGCATTAGAGACAGGTGCGCTATAAGAAGCAAGCTATTATTGCAATACTCATTTATGTCACTTATGCCATGACAAACTACTCAGGAAGATTGATATGTAAAGGTGTTAACCCTTCTAAGTTGTTGTAAAGTTGTCAAAAATTTGGGTTTTATTTGGTTGGGAAAATATCCAGGATTTTATCTTCTTCTTTTTTAAAATATTGGCCTTTAGGGCCAATATCCAATTTAAGTTGCATATCATTTCAAAACCCAATTCATCACCAAAGCTCATCAAAGCATGAGCTCAAGTCACAAAGTTAGCAATCGACAACACCATTACAGAAGGCACCAAGGGAGAGCTCACAAGGGTTAACAAGTGTGTGCCATTGTTAGGACCACATAATGTATCTTTTTGCCTATACTTTTTGCCACTATTACACTCTTGATCACTCACATTTGAACTCATATTATCACTTTATCCTATCTTTCCAAAGGTATATAATGTCTCTTCTCTTTACTATACATTTAATCTGTTTTGCATATAATTTCACATCACTCTCGTACTTAACCATTGATTAAAAATGTATAAGTGCTGAAACAGTTCAAACTGCAGATTAGCATTTGAGGCCTGTTGCTGAAACAACAATTCACAGAATCTTTTACACAGTCCATGGTCACGATGCTGAAACACAGAGGAAGTTGATACACATTCCATGGTCACGATGATGAAACACAGAGGAAGTTGTTACACAGTCCATAACCGACGATGCTGAAACACAGAGGAAGTCGTTACACAGTCTGCGGTCAACAACAACTCACACAGATTGACCACAATAGCTGCACTGTGAGCCAAGCATCAACCATCGCCACTACCTGAGAAGTGCTGAATAGTCAAAGCGCAAATCCTATGGCTGAAACAGCCTGTGATTTGCGATGCTGAAACCGCATGCAACAACAGCAACAAGAAGAACTGTTAGTTTTATAGTTTTATAGTGTGTTAGTGTAAATTCACCCGTTAGTTTTATAGTGTGTTAGTGTAAATTTTGTTTATGCCTTGATTAGTTTCTGTTTTTCTGAAACACTACTTTAATGAATTATGCTTTGCTGAAACACTACTAAACTCTGTCTTACCGAATGTTACATTGTTTTCGTGTGGTTCATGCTTGGATAATTGATAATCATTTTAGTTGGCAATCCTGTGTGATGAATTTAAGGAAGTTTGGTAATCAGATACTGGTGCTAAAGGTTCCTGCTTAAGGGAAGGGATCCACGGTCCTGTTCTTTGTTAGAAGTAGTCAGCTTCCAATCATTTTCATGAGTGTGCTAATCAGAGACTGGTGATAAAGGTCCCATCTTAAAGGAAGGGATTAAGGGTCCTGTTCTCTGTTAGAAGTAGCCAGCTTTCAATCATTTTCATGAGTGTGCTAATCAGAGACTGGTGCTAAAGGTTCCTACTTAAAGGAAGGAATTAAGGGTCCTGTCCTCTGTTAGAAGTAGCCAGCTTTCAATCATTTTCATGAGTGTGCTAATCAGAGACTGGTGTTAAAGGTTCCTGGTTAAAGGAAGGAATTAAGGGTTCTGTTCTCTGTTAGAAGTAGCCAGCTTTCAATTATTTCCATGAGTGTGCTAATCAGAGACTGGTGCTAAAGATTCCTGCTTAAAAGAAGGGATTAAGGGTCTTTTTCTCTTTCAGAAGTAATTAGCTTTCAATGCATTAATGTTTTCATGAAAGTGTGTTAATCAGAAACAAGGTGTTGGAGTTCCTTCTTGGGAATAGGGTCCTATTCTTTGGTTACAGAATAGTTGTTCTTTCCTGTTACAGTTGTTATTTTAATGTAATCCAGGATTCTTTAGATTAATCATCTCTTTAGGCTCTGCAATAGGTAGGTTGCTTTCCTGTAATTCAAGTTAGAACTTCAAATTATTCAAGGCAAGTGTGATTAATATAGTTTCCTTTACTACAAATCTAGGTTGCTTTTGGAATTGAGCGTATATAGTGCGTGGTTACCTTTGAAATAAACAGAATTCCCTGGGTTGACAATTTATGTAGCACTTGATTGTTTGAATTAATTAAGAAATTATAGTGACCAACATTTTGGCGCCATCTTCGGGGAAGGTAATTATAGATTTCAAAAGCACTTATGATTTTTCAGATACAAAGATTGCATGAAAGGACACGGAGACCCCAAAGACACTAACCCTACAGGTGGAAAAGGAAAAGGAAAAGGAGGAAGAAAGACTTACATTGACGAGATTATATCAAAGTATGAATCTATTTCTCAACGACCAAACCTTCAGAAACAAAAGTCCCAGCCTTCATTTCAAGCAAACTTTGAAACAGAGAAAGAAGTTTGGAGTCCTGAGACAGTCCAGAAGCCAGCAGGAAACATTGAGGACAGAGCAAGCATAGTAGAGGAGCAGACAGAAGAAAACATGGATGAGTACAATGAAGAATTGCATCACGAAGAACAAGAAAGTCCTAAAGGAGAGGTAAATGATGAAAACTCTTTCTCTACATTAGGATTTCCTATTGGTGATCTTCCTAGAGGAGTAGCCCCCATGAAAAACATTCCACTCTTAGCACTACCTAGTTTTCATGGTTTGTCTTCAGAAGATCCTGATGAATTTCTTTTTGAGTTTGATATATTATGCAGAAGTTATGATTACGTTTCTAATGCTCAAAAATTAAATTTATTTCCAGAAACACTAAAAGGGAATGCACTAAGATGTTTTATGAGTCTTGGAGGCCATGTAATCACAACATGGGACCAAATGAAACAGAAATTCCTGAACAAATACCAGGAGTACTGTCGAACAAGAGAAAAGAGGGAGGAACTATTTAAGATGATGCAAAAAGAGGATGAAAATCTAGTGGAATTTGTAGAAAGGCTACAATACAATCTACAAAGATCCAGTCACCCCAATGTAAGTAAAGACATTCTTAAAACTATATTGTTAAAAGGAGTAAGGGATGACTATTTAGATATGCTGAACATGCTTGGAAAAGGAGACATATCTAAGGAATCATACGATGAAATTGTTAATTTATGCAAAAGATGTTCAAGAGAAGATTCAAGAAATAGATCAAACAGCAGGGACACCGCATTTTCAAGAGTCCAAAAATCAGCCAGTGGGGGAGCAACAAGAGCCAAGATAGGTAATTTACTTGAAGGTTTTAAAACTAAAATTTTAAGCTCTTTTTCCTCACAAATTGACACCCTGTAGATTCAAAAGAAGAAAGCAAAAGCAGAAGAAGCCCTGTCCATCTTTTGTTCTCAATGCAGAGACAAGCACCCACGAAGGGAATGTCCATTAGACAAAAAGCCAATCTACACCATCTGTGATAAAGACCATGATACCCAACAATGTCCATATTTACTAGGGATCAAGGTAGCATTACAAACAATGGACGAAGAAGATGAAGCGGTCTATCTATTGACACAAAGAAGGCAATAGCAACCGTGGGGACAAGGTATGAATCCTAACACGCCATCTGCATCTTCTAATCGTTGGAATAATTATCCTTCTTTCAATCAAATGAGTTACCCCCCCTATAATCAAATGCAATACACTAATCAAATGGATTACCCACCCATGCAACAAACTTACCCACCCATGCAACAAACTAAACCACCCTTTGTTGATCCATCAATGTGGACTCCTTGGCCTCCATAGCAACAACAACCATATCAGAACCAATGGAATCAAAATTGGAGAGGAAAACAACCCCCCTTCCAAAATCAATTACCTCAATCGCAATTCCTGCAACCACTCTCCTTACCAGCAGGTACTCCACCGAACAATCAAATGATGAGACCCCAGCTACATGTACAACCTAACCCTAACCCAAATAATAAAGCTGTGCAGTGCATTGATATTTATAACCAGCCTACACTTTCTCTTCTCCCTGCGCAATGCAACGATATTCATTTACGATCTGGGAGAATAGTGGAACCTGCCATAGCTGATGTTACCTCTTCTGATAAAGAGGAAACAAAAAAGCATGATGTACCTGAAGAGGTACAATCATCCTTTAAAAATGCTGCTGAAACAGAAAAACCACCATTTCCTAAGCGTTTAGCCTTGACTAAAACGCCTGAGCCACCAGCCTTCAATCTTCTAGGAGAATTACAAAATTTATATGTCAAAATTCCTCTACTACAAGCACTCCGAGACATACCAATCTATGTCAGGACAATGCGAGACATTTGTGTTAAAAATCCTGATAGGAAATTAAGGATCCCCTTACAGTCCATGTTATGGGAGACTTGTCTGCACTAATGTCAGGTAAATCTTCCACAATTAAATATGGTGATCCCGACCACCCTACCGTTTCAGTACAAGTTGGAAAAACGATAATCCCTCGAGTTCTGGTAGACCTAGGTGCCACTATCAATATCATGAATCTGGAAACCTTACAACTGCTACAACTACAAAATGAAGTCAGAGACACCCCAACTATCCTAGAATTGGCTGACCGATCCACAATTAAACCAGAAGGAGTCATTGAAGACCTCAGTATCTCTTAGAATCCTTGAATTATCCAGCTGACTTTGTGGTACTACAACCCAAGACAAAGTTGGAGGGCCACCCTCTAATTTTGGGTAGACCTTGGCTAGCTACAGTAGATGCTTTTATCAGTTGTAGATCAGGTTGAATGACAATTTCAAATGGTTACGAAACTAAACAGCTTACCCTCTACCCTCACGCTACACCCATGATTAATAATGATAATTCTGTATGGGTAGATTTTGATTATCAACCTACTCAACCCCTTTTGACCATCGGACAAGCTATAAGCCTGAAAGACTCTACCGAGGATGAAGTAATCAATAATTTTATTTGTGAACCCTCCTCTGTGACTCCAGAAACTCATAACCAGCTAACTTCACTATTGGATTTTGATAATCAAGAAAATCTCAACTCGGAAAACCCACCTCAAACATCTAGCACCATCTCCTCTAAAAGCATACCAGTAGAAATTGAACCTGGCAAAACACTGAACATAAACCCTAATCTGACAGATGTTGAAACACAAAAATTAATGAAGTTACTTCTGGAAAATAAAGAATCATTCGCATGGGATTATACATATATGAAAGGAATCTCTCCTGAATTATGTACTCATCAAATATATATTAAAGAAGATTGTCAACCAATCTGCCAATCTCAGCGATGAATGAACCCTAATTTAAGAGAAATCCTCAAAGAAGAACTTCAAAAATTGCTCAACGCAGGGTTTATTTATCCTATATCAAACAGTGAATGGGTTTCCCCATTGGTAATAGTTCCTAAGAAAAATGGGAAATGGAGAGTATGTGTGGATTATAGATCTTTAAATAAAGCCACCCAAAAAGATCACTTTCTATTACCATTCATTGATCAGGTGTTAGATAATCTGTCAGGGAAGAAATTTTTCTCATTTTTAGATGGTTTCAGTGGGTATAACCAGATCAAAATTGCACCTCAAGATCAAGATAAAACCACTTTTACTATCCCTTGGGGAACCTTTTCTTATAAAGTCCTTTCATTTGGACTATGTAATGCACCTGCAACCTTCCAAAGAGCAGTTTTAGGAATCTTTTCTGATATGCTTAATGACTATGAAAATCTTTATGGATGACTTCACTCCTTATGGTGTTTCTTTTCAGGAAGCACTACAAAACCTTGAGAAATTACTCAAACAATGCATACAAGCCCAACTCTCCTTAAGTACATAAAAATGTCATATGATGATGAGTGAAGGAATAGTGCTTGGACATTTTATCTCATCTCAAGGAATTCAGGTAGACCCATCCAAGATACAAGTCATTAAGGATCTTCCTACTCCCAAAACCCAAACTGAGGTAAGAAGTTTTTTAGGACATGCTGGATACTACAAAAGATTTATCAAAAAAATTTCCAAAATAGCTTCTCCCCTGTTTGTATTATTGATGAAAAATGTTGAATTCAAATGGACGAATTCGTGCCAGGAAGCGTTTAACACACGTAAACATCAGTTATCTACAACTCCTATTCTTACAGGACCTGATTGGGCACTTACCTTTCATATATCCTCCGATTCTTCAGACACTGCAATAGGAGTTGTCTTGGGACAAGAAGAAAATCATCTCCCTTATGCTATATATTTCATCAGCAAGAATATGACTCCTGCTTAACTCAATTATACAGTCACTGAAAAGGAATTTTTAGCAGTTATCTATGCCATTAATAAATTTAGACATTACATTATTGGCTATTCTACTTTTGTCCATACTGATCACTTAGCTATCAAATATTTAATGAAAAAACCTATCACGAATGCTAGAGTCACCAGATGGCTACTATTATTACAAGAATTTGATATTACAATTGTAGATAGACCAGGAAAAGAGAATGTAGTTGTTGATTTCCTTTCTCGGTTGACACCTGATGATGATACCCCAGTAGATGATTCCTTTCCTGATGAATATATATTTTCAGTTTTTGCCCACTCACCTTGGTATGCAGACATTGCTAACTACTTGGTTGTAGGGAATTTACCACCACACCTATCCCACCGAGAGAAAAGAAGAATCATTCATCAAAGTGCTCGATATAGTTGGATAAGTGGGTGTCTTTTCCATACAGGACCTGATCAAGAAATCGAAGGTGCATTACAGAAGATGAGGTTTATGATCTACTAAAAGCTTGTCATGATGGCCCTTGTGGAGGGCATTTTGCTGATAAAGGAACAGCTCATAAAATTCTCAGGATGGGGTACTATTGGCCTTCACTCTTCAAAGATAAAAAGAAATATGTTCGGGCCTGTGATAGTTGTCAAAGAGTAGACCAACCTAATTATAGAGATGAAATTCCATTAAACCCCCAGATAGTACTTGAACCATTTGAAAGATGGGCCTTAGACTTTCTAGGACCCATCAACCCTCCATCCAATCAAAAAGTTTACATAGTGGTCTGCATAGACTACATGACTAAATGGGTGGAAGCCAAAGAACTTCATAGAGAGACCGAAGAAGCAGTTATAAATTTCTTAATTAAAGACATCTTCATCAGATTTGGAGTGCCAAGAGAATTAGTTACATATGGAGGACCTCCTTTCACTTCTCATGGTTTCAAAGCCACCCTTCAAGAATATCATATTCAGCATAGAATGACTATAGCATACCACCCCCAAGACAATGGACAGGTGGAAAGCACAAACAAAGTAATAGAATCCATTCTCACAAAAACAATGAATAAAAATAGAAAGGATTGGTCCTACAAGATCCCCGAAGCATTATGGGCCTATAGAACTACCTGGAAAAATACTACAGGATTCTCTCCCTATGAATTAGTCTATGGAAAGAGTGTTGTCTTTCCTATGGAATTTGAAATAAAAACCTTAAGGACTGCTTTAGCTATCAACCTTGATTTGACCAATGCACAGACAGCCAGGTTGCAGCAGCTTAATGAATTGGAGGAGAAAAGACTAGATGCCATTCAGGAGACAACCATAATTCAACTGCAAAGATCAAAATGGCATGACAAAACTATAAAAAACAAGCAGTTCCAAAAAAGTAATTGGGCCCTACTGTATGACTCTCGGTTCAAAGAATTTCAAAGGGAACTGCGTACAAGATGGCTTGGACCTTACGAAGTAGACACTGTTTTCCCCAATGGAATAGTAATGCTCCTCACAATCAATGACTCCAAAACACCGTTACTTGTAAATGGTCATCGGCTCTGTGTGTACCAGCGCCCTATTTCCAAAGAAGATTTTAAGGCTACATGCATGGAAGACTCCCATTACCTCATCCTAGAGGAGGCCTCTACCCCTCATTGCAATTAATTATTTTAAGTTAATTTCTTTAGTATTAGATTAGATTTTATTTTATTTACTAATAATCCCTGTCAGGAAATACCATGTTACAATCGATTTTTGCAGATTCCCGATCGAAGCATAGGCCACTAGGAAAGAACGATCCTACTTCACAAAGAGACTAGCTTTCCCGATGCTGAAACACCACTGTTCAGCACCTGTTGACTTTCCTCTGTTGTTGAAACACCGTTGTCAGCAACTCGTTGCTTTTTCTTCATTGCTGAAACACCATTGTCAGCAACTTTTCACCACTTTCTTCGTTACTGAAACACCACTGACTTCCCCATTGTTGAAACACCACTATCAGCAACCCCACACCTTTTTCCCCATCACTGTTCAGCAACCTTTTACCACTTTCCCCACTGCCGAAACACCATTGTTCAGCAGCTTTTGACTTTCTTCTGTTGCTGAAACACCATTGACAACAACTTTTCACCACTTTCCCTATTGCTGAAACACCATTCATAGAAACTTTCCGCATTCTCCCTATTGCCAAAACACTACAGTCCGGTAATTCTTCATATTTCCTCACAGACGAAACAACATCGTCCAGCAATTGTTTCGCCTTTTATTTTTTGTTGCTGAAACACCATTCACAACAACTTTTCACCACTTTCCCTATTGCTAAAACACCATTCATAGAAACTTTCCACATTCTCCCTATTGCCAAAACACTACAGTTCAACAAATCTTCACTTTATTCATCGACGAAACAACACCGTCCAACAATTGTTTCACCCCGTTTTTCCTGACACTGAAACACCATTGTTCAATAGTTCTTCACATTTTCTCATCAACAAAACAACATTGTCCAACAATTGTTTCGCCCCATTCTTTTATGTTGCTAAAACACCAAATTTTCAACATTATCTATCCGCAAGCTTTTATGCTCTTATACTATAGTTCGTCCTTCCAATCAACAAATCCTTGATACAATTCATCTAACAAATCAAAATTCTCTGCCACGACAACTGCAGAACTACCATGGACACGCATTATATTTTTTTTGCAGCACGAATCAAAAGGTAAGGCAAGGTATGTAAATTTTATGTAATACAGTTAAGTTATAGTTAATGAGAAGATTCCAAATCATTATGACCACTCGAGTGCAATCATTACTCGCCGCACTTGACGAGAGGGGAAGACATATCAAACCTTTTGTACCATCATTTCACATGAATCCACCACCGCCATCCCTATTTTACTACCCTTTCGCGTGCTTCACCACCATTTGCATACCTTCACTCGAAAAACTCACTCTGCGCAGAAGTTGTTACTCAAACTCTTTGACCGTGTATTTTACCGAGATGGTAGCCATGGGAGGCTCTGTTCTACGGTATGAACCTGCCACAACAGCCCTGTTAGAACTATTTCCAGAAGCTTATCAAATTTTTCAGCAGGTAGGATGGCTCAGTTATTTTCGGAGACTCCAAGGGTATAATGAACAACAGGTTCTGCAATTCGCTCAAAACCTTTAGGAAGACCATTCCATTGTTCAAGGGGTTCGAATTTCAGTAACAAAAGAGGATATAGCACAGGTTTCGGGTCTCCCCACCAATGGAATTCATATGTTTAGTCGTAAACATATCATTCGAAATGCCCAGCAAAACTTCTTCCTGCCAGAAGAACAAATTGAATTCAAAGGTCGGGGTGTCCGAGTTAGCTCATTACCGCCCCCATGGCCGGAAGTTGCAAAATTCATCAAACACTACCTCACCTATGAAGGTTGATACCAGGTAGTCTACCAGCACGATTTTCTCCTATTATCTCATTTACGGCATAATAGATTGGTCAACATCCCTTATTATATGCTCGGTTTTCTCAAAAACATGTCGCATTACAGTAAAAAGGCTAAAGATCCTGCCCTTTCACTCACCCACCACCGTCTCATCCAACTACTTATTCAAAAGAGTTTTGCCCAAAAAAACCTTCCACTAAACAACCCTCCTATATACCCCCAAGAAGCTGCTGAAATTCCCGAAAATCTCCAGGAGCAGCAACCGCAAAACCCCCCAGACTCCCCAGAAGTACCTAATAGCCCACCTACAAAACCAATCAGTCCAATTAACCCCCCTATCATACCAAGTCTGCCCCACACCTTACCATAATCATCCACTCCCGCCCTTCATATTCTTAGTGATGATTCTGAGCCAGATAACTCCCCTTGCCCCATCATTGAGGAAAAACCCCCACGTAAACGAAAGCAAATTCCTTTCTTCCCGCCCTTCTTACAAAGAAAACGAACAAGGGAATCAACAAGGCTAGCCATTATTGTCACTACCCTAGACCCCCAAATCATTCGACTAATACCCCGTACACCTCTAACCTCTCAAATGCCAGAATCTTTACCTATTCCACCCATAGGCACTGAAACACAAGAACCATATGCCCAGGGTGTTGCGACATCATTTGTTTCAAATTCTGTAGCTGAAACACAAGAACCAGCTACCCATTTAGTAGCTGAAACACAAGAACCAGCTACTCATTCAGTGGCTGAAACACAAGAACTAGCCATAGCTGCCACACAAGAACTAGCTAGGGATGAAACATGTTAGGACCACATATTGTACCCTTTTTGCCCATACTTTTTGCTATTATTTTACCCTTCATCACCTACATTTTGACTTATACTATCATTCCACTTGATCATTCCAAGGTACA
>JZKD02S1674325.1:531414-553097 GCA_000966675.3 Picea glauca | reverse complement strand
TTGAGCATATATAGTGCGCAGCTATCTTTGAAACAAAAGACTTCCCTGGGTTGATAATTTATGTTTCACTTGGTTGTTTGAAATTAATTAAGCAATTATAGTGACCAACAAAACA
The DNA here is from genome assembly GCA_000966675.3 of Picea glauca. Classification (NCBI taxonomy): domain Eukaryota; kingdom Viridiplantae; phylum Streptophyta; class Pinopsida; order Pinales; family Pinaceae; genus Picea; species Picea glauca. The sequence goes on along the minus strand of JZKD02S1674325.1, from coordinate 552,982 downwards.
CAAGAACCAGTTGTTGATATTGACACTGAGATACAAGAATCATAGGTCCAGGGTGCTGCAACATTACTCTCCTTACATCAAGAAGCTGAAACACAAGAAGCAGCTTCCAATCCTGTAGCTGCTCCACAAAAATCAGCTAGTGTGACTATGACTGCTACACAAGAACCAGTCACCTCTCAACCAGAACTAACAATGGCCTCTGTCTTAGAAGAAAATGAGTTTCTAAAGTCTGAACTGGAAGCATACAAGCAAGAACTAGCCATGGCAAAGGAAGCATATGAAAAGGAACTTAATTTGCACACCTTAGCTTGTATAGCAACCATGTCAGAGGGGACTACAACAGAGAGCTCGTGTAAAGAATATATGTGTTGTCAATGTGGGGATATCTACTATCAAGTGGGCTACAAGGTAATTCAAGTCCCAATCCCAGGAGCTCTCCCTACTCCTTCAAATTTTGTAATCAAAGAAGAAGAACCTGTGGTTACACAAGAACCAGGTATAGTTGTCACACAAGAACCAGCTACAGCTGAAACACAAGAACTAGCATGACCTCCCAAGATTAAGACTGAGCCCTGCATTGCAACAAATAAAACCCCTGCTTTTGTTAACAAAGCTGTATAGACAATTCCTATTGAGGCATTTACACCTCCCATCCAGATCAACATCCACACTTTTGTGGAACAATCTACTCAAACCGTACCTCACCCCACTACTTGCAATGCTAAAACAAAGACTCAGCCATGGGATGAGCAGGCAGTAATACAGAAATGGAAGAAAGAGTATGCTACTACACAGGCCAAAAACCTGCAAGAGCACAAACAAATCTGGATAAATCACACTTACTCAAATTGGGAAGATTTAAAACAGACACGCCAGGAAGCTCGAACCCTTAAGAAACAGAACAAAGAGTTGAAAGGCAGATTGGCCCTGGTATTCGACTTGGCACAAAATCTATTGGCTACAAGGAAACCATCCCATAATTAATCCTTGTTCCTTATGGAATGACTTACATGGTTTCAGATCAAATCAATCACAGAGGGCAGACCCCATGCAGTACTACACCCAGCAGATTTTGTCAAAACTTTTGCAGAAGTCTCTACTAGGGATCAGCACCTCCTCTGTGAGGCATACTTTCATAACGAGGCCATCCCCGAGAATAGGCAGCTGAACCTTAACCCTCTTGTTGGGGACATCCAAATTCGGGCATTCACCTCCTTTCTCCACAATCAGATTTTGTGGCAGGATGACTTCTTGGCTGCAAAGAACAATGAAGATAACCGTCGTCTTTGGATAAGACCAGAACCACAGAATGCAACCACCTTTGTCACAGAATATTATCAAGTTCTTAAAGAAACCAGGGATGACTAAACATGTTCAACAGCTACAATCAACAGTGCTTCAAGATTGTCAGCACTTCATCAGATCTATAGAGATTGTTTCCCTCCAGACAAATAACTTGTTTTGGCAGCAATCCACTGAGAAAAGACAGGAACATAATCCTTTTAGACCTACTTATCTTGAGGTAGCAATCTCTAGGGTACCTAACTACATCCAGTCTGTTCAGCAATGTGCTGAAAGCTGGATAGGGTACCGGTTTTATTTTCCTATCCTCTGGTTTCCAATAGAAAGATATCAAATCCATTATAAGCTGCCTAAGAAGACAGAAACAACATCTTGGCAAAGGTTACAATGGATCCAAGGGTTCACAGCACCAATGGACAGTACCTCCCACAGCTACTGCTTGAGCAACTTACACGCTCAAAGTCAGTATTCAGACTCTGATTCAGAGTGAAGCTGCCTAAGGACATGCAAAACTTTAAGTTGGGGGGGATGTTAGGACCACACAATGTATCTTTTTGCCTATACTTTTTGCCACTATTACACTCTTTATCACTCACATTTGAACTCATATTATCACTTTATCCTATCTTTCCAAAGATATATAACGTCTCTTCTCTTTACTATACGTTTAATCTATTTTTCATATAATTTCACATCACTCTCGTACTTAACCATTGATTAGAAATGTATAAGTGCTGAAATAGTTCAAACTGCAGATTAGCATTTGAGGCCTATTGCTGAAACAACAATTCACAGAAGTTGTTACATAGTCCATGGTCACGATGCTGAAACAAAGAGGAAGTTGTTACACAGTCCATGGTCATGATGCTGAAACACAGAGGAAGTTGTTACACAGTCCATAACCGACGATGCTAAAACACAGAGGAATTCGTTACACAGTCTGCGGTCAACAACAACTCACACAGATTGACCACAACAACTACACTATGAGCCAAGCATCAACCATCGCCACTACCTGAGAAGTGTTGAACAGTCAAAGCGCAAATCCCGTGGCTGAAACAGTACGCGATTTGCGATGCCGAAACAGCATGCAACAGCAACAACAAGAAGAGTTGTTACTCTGGTCGTAACAGTAACACCTCATTCAGCACTTGTAATAGCATTCTGTTGCGGGAGACTAGGATATCCTATTCCAGTTTAGAAAGTCGATTTGACTAAGAATAGGACTCAGATATACATTTGTAATTTTTTATCAATTGTATCGAAGGGATTTCCTCTTTAAATAAGAGGAAATCATCATTCGAAAGATATCTCCAGTTTTTGTACTAAGAAGGTTTGACAGAGAAGGACGTACTTCATTTTCATACTGTAATATGATACATTGATAGATGAATAAAAGACTATTTTGAGCATCCTTTTCTAGCCTCTTCGTTTCAGGGGAATCTTGTGAGAAGGGAGGGCCCACCTTCTTCACAAGATTCACCCGTTAGTTTTATAGTGTGTTAGTGTAAATTTTGTTTATGCCTTGATTAGTTTCTGTTTTGCTGAAACACTACTTTAATGAATTCTGCTTTGCTGAAACAACACTAAACTCTGTCTTACTGAACGTTACATTGTTTTAATGTGGTTCATGCTTGGATAATTGATAATCATTTTAGTTGGCAATCCTGTGTGATGAATTTAAGGAATTTTGGTAATCAGAGACTGGTGCTAAAGGTTCTTGCTTAAGAGAAGGGATCAAGGGTCCTGTTCTCTGTTAGAAGTAGTCAGCTTCCAATCATTTTCATGAGTGTGCTAATCAGAGACTGGTGCTAAAAGTTCCTGCTTAAAGGAAGGGATTAAGGGTCATGTTCTCTGTTAGAAGTAGCCATCTTTCAATCATTTTCATGAGTGTGCTAATCAGAGACTGGTGCTAAAGGTTCCTGCTTAAAGGAAGGAATTAAGGGTCCTATCCTCTGTTAGAAGTAGCTAGCTTTCAATCATTTTCATGAGTGTGCTAATCAGTGACTGGTGCTAAAGGTTCCTGCTTAAAGGAAGGAATTAAGGGTCTTGTTCTCTATTAGAAGTAGTCATCTTTCAATTATTTCCATGAGTGTGCTAATCAAAGACTGGTGCTAAAGATTCCTGCTTAAAGGAAGGGATTAAGGGTCATGTTCTCTGTTAGAAGTAGTTAGCTTTCAATGCATTAATGTTTTCATGAAAGTTTGTTAATCAGAAACAAGGTGTTGGAGTTCCTTCTTAGGAATAGGGTCCTATTCTCTGGTTACAGAATAGTTGTTCTTTCCTATTGCAGTTGTTATTTTAATGTAATCCAGGATTCTTTAGATTAATCATCTCTTTAAGCTCTGCAATAGGTAGGTTGCTTTCCTGTAATTCAATTCATAACTTCATATTATTCAAGGCAAGTGTGATTAATATAGTTTCCTTTACTACAACTCTAGGTTGCTTTTGGAATTGAGCATATATAGTGCGTGGTTACCTTTGAAATAAACAGACTTCCCTGGGTTGACAATTTATGTAGCACTTGATTGTTTGAATTAATTAAGAAATTCTAGTGACCAAAAACCATGTTGTTGGGTATGTGTTATATTCTTTGCACGAGTAGTATTTTCTACCTTGGGAAATGTGTCATGTTCATCGGGAAACGTGTCACATATTTATGTGGTTTTTCGGCACATGGTTTTTTTCGATGGTTTTCTATTTCTGGTTAAGGAATTAGAGTTGTGGACTAATATAGGTCATTGGGTTAGGGTTTTGGATGTCGTTGGCTCCTATATGTATATTGTATTGTAAACAATGTAACATATGAATGAATATAGAATATGGTGGTTTTCCCGGTTTGGGTATCTAGGGGAAAAATCTTTGTGTAATGTTTGTATTTGTCATTCTATCTTTTCTGTTCTTTTACTGAATATTTGTTTGCAGTAGATATTGTACAAAGTTAAAATATACATTTGGTATCAGAGCTTTGTTGGCTTCAGGGGGATGCCTTTGTGGTCAAGTGTTTGTCTCGGGACTATGATAAGCCTTATTACAGTGGGATATCTATGGTATTGATTTTTCAGGTGAAAAGAAATGGCAAGCAATTTGAAGATGGAGATTGAGAAGTTTAATGGGAAAATTTTTGAGTTGTGGAAGCTCAAGATGGAAGATCTATTGGTGGATAGAGATCAGTGGATCGTGGTAGATCTAGGTACTACACCTACAGGAACTTCAATAGATGACTGGAAAAAGTTGGATCGGAAGGAAAAAATCACAATCCAACTGTGTCTCTCCGATTCAATATTACTAAATGTGTTAGAGGAAGCTACAACCAAGGATTTATGGGAAAAGTTGGGGAAGTTCTATCAGTCTAAGTCCTTGGTAAATAAATTATTCTTGAGAAAGAATATGTATAGCCTAAGGATGAGAGATGGAGACTCGATGGCAGAGCATTTGAATGCCTTCAATACTGTGGTAAGTCAATTAGTATATGTTGAGATTAAAATTTTAGATGAAGATAAATGTATTAGTTTAATGTGTTCTTTACCAGATTCCTATGATGGTCTGGTTGTGTCCATAGGTAGTAATACAACTACCTTGAAGTTTGAAGAAATGGTCTCATCCTTGTTGTCGGAGGAGATGAGATAGAAGGATATGGAATGATAGAGCACAGACACATTATTTGCAAGAGGAATGTCCCAGGAAAGGAATAGATCTAATTTCTCAAGTGGGAGATCTAAGTCTAAGGGTAGATATAAATCTCCCAGAAAGTTTGTAAGGGTATGTTGGAGATGTGGAAAAGAAGGGCACTACAAGAAGCAGTGTAGATCCAAGGTTGAGAAAGAGAAGGGATCTGAAGAATCTCATTCTACAGAAGAAAATACCTCCATGAAAGGAGGGGATATGTACTTAGTTTATTCAAGAACACATGCATATCATGAGGCATGGTTGGTTGACTCTGGTGCATCCTTTCATATGAATCCCCACAGGGAGTGGTTATGCAAATATGAAAGGTGTGATGGAGGTAATGTTTTCTTAGGTAATGATTCGACAACCAAAATCACAGGATGAGGAAGAGTCAAGTTGAGGATCATAGATGGAAGGATTATAACACTGCCTAGTGTTCTCCACATTCCAGGTTTGGCCGGAAATTTGATTTCTGTAAGAAAAATGGACGATGCAGGGGCAAAAAAAATATTTGAAAAGGAAATCTACAGGATGGTTCGAGGAGCAATGGTGTTGCTGAAAGGAGTTTGGTTTGGAACTCTATATAAGTTGGAAGGAAGCACTATTAGTGATGGGTGTAATAGTTCCATTTTTCTTGATATGGGAGTTGAAGAAGAAAGAACTCCTACATTCTCTAGAGAAAAGGTTATGTTGTGGCATCAAACACTGGGGCATATCGGAGAGAAGGGCCTTCGACTACTACAGAGTAAAGGTATGGTTGAAGGTATGTCTAAATGATCTCTGGATTTTGATTTCTGTGAACATTGTATATAAGGGGAGATTAATTGGGTAAGATTCTCCTCTAGTGCAAAAAGGGAAGAAGGAATCTTACAACTAGTTCACAGTGATTTTTCTAGACCTATGTCACTCCCATCATTGGGAAAATATGTATACTACGTTTCATTTATTGATGACTTCTCGAGGAATACTTGGATATATTTCCTCAGGAAGAAATACGAAGTCTTTGACACGTTTAAAGAGTTTAAGGATCTTGTTGAGAATCAAATAGAGAAAATAATTAAGGTGTTGAGGACAGATAATGGCAGAGAGTTCTACGGGAATGAATTTGAAGAATTTTGTAAGAAGTGTGGTATAGCAAGGAAGAAGACTACTCTATATACACCTCAGCAGAATGGAGTTGCAGAAAGGATAAACAAGACGCTGATGGAAAGCAAGGTGCATGCTCATTGGTGTCGGGTGAGGGAAATAATTCTGGGTAGAGGCAGTGGGTATTTCATGTTACCTAGTCAACAGATCACCCTCATCAATGTTGGATGACAAGACTCCACAAGAGGTATGGACTAGTAAGGAACCTTCTCTCACACATCTCAAGGTATTTGGTTGCGATGCATATGTTCATGTTACAAAGGAAAACATGAGTAAGTTGGATAAGAAGGCTAAAAAGTGTATCTTTATTGGATATAAAGATGGTCTCAAAGGTTATAATCTTTGGAACCTAGAAACTAATAAGGTAGTGTATATCCGAGATGTGGTATTTAGAGAAATGAAGGATGTTGTTAAACAGAAAGTCCTACCAAGTAAGGAAGAATGAGAGAAAATAGAGTTTTATTTAAAGGATGGTGAATCAGACTCTACAGAAGAACATGAATCAGAAGAATAAGATCCTCATACTCCATTATTGAGGAGATCGGTTTGAGAAAGAAGGCTATTGGAAAGGTATACTCCATATGATTCCATTCAAACTTTTCTTTGTCTATTACTGATGGTGATCCTAGAACTGTAAGGGAGGCAGTGGATTCAGACGATTCAAATCTCTGGAAAAGGGCCATGAATGAAGAAATGGCATCTTTGGATAAGAATGAGGCTTGGGATCTAGTGGAGTTGCCAACTGGAAGAAATTCCATTGCAGCAAATGGGTATTTAAAAAGAAGTTGAATGTAGAAGGAAAAGTGGAGAAATACAATGCTCGGTTACTAGCAAAGGGTTACTCCCAGGTTGAGGGAATTGATTTTGGTGAGATTTTTTCTCCTGTTGCCAAGTTAACCTCCATAATATATTTTTTATCTGTTGCTGTTGCATTTGATTTTGAAATAGAACAAATGGATGTGAAGACAACATTCCTACATGGGGATCTGGAAGAAGAAATCTATATGAATAAACCAGAAGGTTATGTTGTGAAGGGAAACAAGGAGCTGGTATGCAAGCTGAAAAAATCCATGTATGGTTTAAAACAATCACCAAGGATGTGGTATCAAAATTTTGATACTTATATGTTGGGAATTGGCTTAACAAGAATCAAAGAGGATCACTGTGTGTATTTTAAATTAATTGGTGATCATTTGACTTATTTGATCTTGTATGTGGATGACATGTTGTTGATAAGAAACAACAAGGAGATTATCCAGGATGTGAAAATTCAGTTGTCCTCTAAATTTGATATGAAGGATATTGGTGCTTCAAATTTCATTTTGGGCATAGAATTTAAAAGAGATCGGAAAAGGAGGAAACTCTACTTAAATTAGAGAAAATATGTCGAGACAATATTGCAGAGATTTAATATGCAGGAATGTAAACTGATAAAGGTTCCTATTCCTTTTGGTGTAAATTTATATGTGGATCAGTGTCCCAAGATAGATGAAGAGGAGGAGGACATGTCTCGTGTTCCATATGTGAGTGCAATTGGCAGTTTGATGTATGAAATAGTATGTACTAGACTAGACATTGCACATGAAGTGGAAGTTTTGAGCAGGTATATGTCAAAACCGGGAAAGGAGCATTGGACAACAGTAAAAAGGGTTTTCAGGTATTTGTGTGTCACTGGTAGCTATGGATGCTACAAAGGAAGATTGGGATTGGACAGAGTGGTGGATATACATGGCTTTGTGGATGCAGACTGGGCTAGAGATCTAGATCGTAGGAGATATACAAGTGGGTATGTGTTTAACCTGTTTGGAGGAGAAATAAGTTGGATGAGAAAAAGACAGGTTGTAGTGGCACTTTCAACTACAAAAGTTGAATACATGGCAGGCACTCATGCAAGTAAGGAAGCAGTATGGTTACAAAGATTATGTTCAGGTATTGGGTTGGTACAACAAGATATAAGGATAGATTGTGACAGACAGAGTTCAATTTTTCTAGCGAAGAACCCAACTCATCATTCAAAGACAAAGCATATTGATATTCAATATCACTTTGTGAGAGACATTGTTGAAGAAAAGAGAGTATTGTTGATGAAGGTGGACACTTTGAAGAATGTTTCAGATTCATTAACAAAATCTGTGAGCACTGAGAAGTTATTTTTGTGTAGAGTGTCCATGGGCATTACTACTCTGGATTGTTGACTATGTAACCCTATATGCAAAGAAAACAACAAGTGGGAGAATGTTGGGTATGTGTTATATTCTTTGCACATGTAGTAGTGCTTGAGCGTATGCGTCGGGCACGCAGGGGGGTGTAGGGGGTTTAGGGGAAGCACCCCCAAGAAAACATTTTATGCCTCAGGAAATGTGTCTGTTATTTTTTGTCGATGGTTTTCTATTTCGAATTAAGGAATTAGGGTTTTGGACTAATATAGGTCATTTGATTAGGGTTTTTGATGTCATTGGCTCCTATATGTATATTGTATTATAAACAATGTAACATATGAATGAATATAAAATATGTTGGTTTTCCCGGTTTGGGTTTCCAAGGGAAAAACTATGTGTAATGTTTGTATTTGTCATTGTATCTTTTTTTTTCTTTTACTAACTATCTGTTTGCAGTAGATATTGTACAAGTTTAAAATCTACACATGCATCGATGAGGTCTAATGTCACTAGCATATATAAACATTTTAGATATTTTTTTCCCATTTTCATGTGGGATATAGAGCACACAAAATAAATTGTACCTGACATTAAGACCGAGCCTCCAACTATATAGGACGACATTACCACAATATCTATAGGATATTCTAAGGTTAAGGGTTCAATACTAGCATTCTCCAAACAACAACAAGAAGACACAGGAAGTTCCTTCCAATGAGGATGGTGAGAGGCTCATATATTTGGCTTCTTACCAGGGTCCAAGTATTATGAGAAAATATGAAGTGAAAGTTCCAAAGGTATTCAGTTGTAGAAGTGAAGAAATCGTCAACCATGTGTCCAAGATAAAAATCATCATGAGTTCAAGGTGGATGTCAAAGCTCAATAATGTCAAAATACACAAGGAACAACAATATCATAAACATTCAAAACTATGTTTGCATTTGAGGATATATTGAGCCTGCGCATGAAGGAAATTTCATATTTCAGTTACACATTGCTTTTGGTTTGTTGGATGGTTTCCTTGATATGGAGTAGCAATATTTTGTCAATTCATTTGAAATTTACTCAAAATCTACCAAAATATTTTATGATCTCACTTCCTTTCACAATTTGTGCAAAAACATTGGAATTTATAAAAATTCATATTATCCTAATGTGCATAAGATTTTAGAGAAACTTCTTGAGACATTGGAAAAGTTTCTAAGAGTTTGGTTGACTTCTTAAAATAGTAGATTCCATGCCAGAGAGACCAGCAAGTTCAGGACCAAAGGAAACAATCCTATTGAAGATATGAAAACTCTATCAGGCTCTAGGGATGACACCAAGGAAGAATTCAAAAAAACAATTTTTGTTAAAGAGGAGAAGAAAATTTCCAGGATATTACATGTTTTTAGTGTATCTTGAGAGGTATGTTGCTTCATGCAATGGGCCTAAATTTAATAGTGATTGTATCTGCAGTATTTTTGTAGAAATTTAACACTAGAAACAATAATATTTTCTACGAAATTCTTGTAGGAACAATTTCATAGAAGATTTGCATTAATAGAGACTAGATTTGCTACGAAAGTGCACCAATTGTCCATAATCCAAATCCATAAAGATAGGCTTCCATATTGCAATGAATCATATCCAAGATTGAGTTGGATATTGAAGATGAGAAATTTTTTCATCTAATTAAAATAGGATATGGAGTTAATATAAATCTTATTAGATCGTAATTTCTTTTGATTACTAAAGTCAGTCTAGAAGGTTATGGATCCTTTTATTTTGGATCTTATGGTTATCATATGGGATCTATTTATTGTAAAAAATAAATATACTTATGAGGAGAAGGGGGGGGGGAGGCCCGAGAAAGGCATTTAGGAGGTAGAAAACTTGTGTGATTCATTGTAAGATGGAGGGAATTTTATTTTGTAATCGCTTATGACATTGAGGATTCATAAAAGAAAAATTATCAGATTGTGATTTTCTTTGTTTTACACTTTTCAGTTTCATCTTTCTTGAATGAATTGTAGACATTGAGATTCAATGGTTTCGCATCGATAATAGATTGTCGAGTGGTAAATATTTTGTTGTGGCTTCCTATTATTTGTGTTTTTTGTTTCAATTACCCTTCCAATCCATTTTGCAGAGAGAATATGTGTTTGATGGGAGTTCTACTTTTTGTTATATTCCCTATTCTTATACCAATCATCATATAAACATTTTATCAGATATCCAATTTGATTTCCTTTGATCAACTCAGTGTTTACTTGAATCCAAGCCAAATGGTATCTCATTGATTTGCAGTTAGTTTGTTACCTTCATTCTTTCTCATTCGGTCTTATTGATCCATCAAACCAACCCATAATCCAATTTTGATATACAATAAACCATTGCAATAACCGAGGTGCCCTAAATTTCCCTTTAACAGTCAAGTGCAACTTTAGGGAATAACAACATCCTTCCATAATTTTCCCTCTACTAAGTCGATTGACTACCTGACCAACTTGGGATCATTTTCGGTGGTAGTTAACATGAATACAGAATGGAAGTCACGTGGACTATATCGTTTGACTAGTTTTCTTACTCTTTATGACCTCCTCACAATTGGGGTCGGTTGTTCCATCTTTTCTTCTGATTCAATCGATTCATCTGAATCATCTTGTTCATTCCTCAGTTTAAACCACACAATATTGGGATTATTCTCGGTCTAAACAATTTCTTCAAGCTCGCTCTTACTTCCGACTTCTTTGAATACCACATTTCGACTATACACTATTTTCCTTGATTTTGGATCCCAAAGATTATATCATTTCATTCCTTCTTTGTGTCCAATGAAAATACATTTGATTTCGTTCTTGTCTAGCCTGCTCCTCTTTTCCTTGGGAACATGCACAAATGCATCATAAACAAATAATTTGAGATTTGAAAATGAAGGAATCTTACCCAATTGTACCTCATTTGGATTCGTTTTGACTAGCGCCAACGAAGTAGACATATTCAATAGATATTTTTTGGTGTCAATTGCCTCCGCCCAAAATTATTTTGCAAGCCTAGTACCATTGAGCATGCTCCTTCCCTTATCCATCAACGTTTTGTTCATTCTCTCACCAAGTCCATTTTTTTGTGGGGTATATTATGTGGTTTTTTTGTGCGCTATGCCACACTTCTTGTAGAACTAATCAAATTCTTTTCCAAAGAATTCACCAACGTTTTTAGTTCTTGACACCTTAATATTCTTATCTTTATGTTTTTCTACAAGAGATTTAAACTCTTTGAATGTATCGAAAACCTCTTATTTATTCCTTAGGAAATATATCCATGTCTTCCTGGAAAAATTATCTATCAAGGAGACATGATACATGGATCCACCAAGTGAAGGCACTGTAACAGGGAAAGACACATCACTATGAACCAACTCTACAATCCCATATTACCTTGTTGCTCCAAATGGGAACCTCACCTGACTTTCTTTTCCATATATAGAATGTTCAAAAAATTCAACTTCTAAATTACACTCAGGAAATTCTTCAACCATAGCTTTATTTTTCATAGCTCGAAGTCATTTTTCTCCAATTTGTCCCATCCTCTCGTGCCATAGCATGGTCAAGTCAACTTTATGATGACTTGCCGAGTCAGTTTGAATAGACTCGGCCCAAGTCAAGTCTAGTCGAGTCGAAGTCAAGATGACTTAAAAAACAACAATGTTATTGCATCGAGTCGATTCGACTCTTCATATCAACTTGTATAGGATTCCAATCCGAACTCATTTTATTAATATCATCGCAACTCTAACCATATTGCATGAATCCTTCTGAAATAGAGTGTGCACTCCAACATCACTCATCTTGCTGACAGATATCAGGTTTCTTTTCAAACTCGGAATGTGTAGCACACTCGGAATGGTTCTACTCCTCCCATCCTACAATATCAGTCGAACTTTTCCCCATACGACAATTTTGGTTGTTGATTCATCCCCCAAGAACATGTCTCCTCCTTCATATAATTCATATTCATAAAACCCTTCTCTTTGTGGTGTCATATGATAGGATATTGTTGAGTAGATAAACCAAACATATTGATCTGATTGTGTACTGGTCGAGGCCAGGTACACATAAGCTCCCTTATTTGGAGTCATATTTCTCTCAGTCGACTACTTCTTGTCGGATCTTGTACTGACTTCAATTTCCCTCAAACTGCAATCCTTTTTGTAATTCCCAGATTTACCGCATTTCCAACATCCTATTTTCGACTAAACCAAGGATTTAGATCTATCCTTCAACTTATAATTTCTACAGAATAATTTTCCTTTATCTTTGTCAATCGGTAGACCTCTCGCCACTAAATCATCTTTGGTTGATCCTTCCATGTTTTTCCTTCTCATTTATTCTTACAGTAGAGATGCAACCATATCTTATAGCGCTAATGTGGTTGCATTACTCCCCATAGCCATGACTAAACTATCCTAGGAGTTTGGAAAATAACATAATAGGCTAATGCACTTCTCCTCCTTAGTGATTTTAATATCCACAAAAGATAACTAGCTTATAATGGTATTAAATGATCATTCATTAAACTACCATCATCATTCTCAAAAGGTACATTTTCTTTCTGAGAAATAGATTTTTTACCAGGGATTTCAACTAGTACAAGATTCCCAACTTGTCCCATAGTTTCTTGGTTGAATCTTCACCGGACATATTCAACAACACTGAATTTGCAAAACAAAGTCGAATCGTACTCCTTGCTCTTCTCTCAAGTTTCTCCCATTCTTCCTTCGACATACCTGTCAGCATGGTACCTAGACAGAATGGTGTCCATTGTTCTCTATCTACAAGGAGATATTCAATTTTAAGCTTCCAAAGATAAAAATTATGGCCATCAAATTTTTTTATCTCTATTCTTGAACTGCTCACCATTGTTTAACACAATCTTTAAATATTTATAACTTACTACTCTTAATGTACCTAGGATTTAGCTCATGTCCAAGACTTCTAAGCCAAACTCTGATACCACATGTTAGAAAATGAGACACACTTCCACGCTAAAACTAATAGAAGAGAGTAAGAAAGATTTAATCAATAAAGTAAATGAGACAACAAACACACAATACACAAAGATTTTACCCTAGAAACCCAAACCGGGAAAACCAACATTCCTTGAGCATTTTTCTCCTTATTGTCTTATTCATTCAGAATAAAAAGATACAAGTCTAACCTTGGTCCACACATAATACACAATCAACATCATGACCTCTTTATTACACAAGAACAACTCTGTAGCCAATTCGACTTACATCTACATGACCAACAACTGTTGAAAGATCAATTAATTATTGAAAAAGATTAATTAATTATTGCAGATTAATTGATTATTGCAGATTAATTATCATAATTAATTATTGTAGGGATAATTAATTATTGATATTAGTTGTCATTGATGTGAACTCTTGAGCAAAGTTGGATGTCGAATTAAAGTGGAAGTAAACAAAAGATAATTAATTATTGCAGGAATAATTAATTATTGCAGGAATAATTAATTATTGGAGGGATAATTAATTATTATAGGGAAAAGTAAAGTGGGAGTAAACAGAAGATAACAAGTTTCATGTGAGTTGCATGTTGCATGGTTTTCGCATGTCATTAATAAATTTATATTTATAAGATAGAGAAGAGTCCATTGTAAATCACTTCTGTGTATTGACTTCTGAGAATACATGATGTATATCTAAGGCAGTGAGTCAAAGACAAAGAATTCAAGTGAAGTAAGGAGTTTGAAAGAGCCTAGAGAAAGGATAAGGGGTTTCATACATAAATTACTTGAGTGTATTCATGAATTTCAGGAGGAAAAGCACGGATATCTGTGGGATGCAGTGAGGAAAAGAGTGGATACCTATGGGAAGACAATACACACAATCACAGACCTCTGAGGAAAAATACAAGAAGATCAGGGATCATGAACTCAGTTCAGCTTCAAGGTAAATGTATGTCTTCCTGAGTGTGTTATAGAGTTATTCTGAATAAATAAGGAACAAGTATGTCTCAGTGAGTTATGAGCACTTGATTTGAAGAACACTTTTGTGGATTTTGGTATGAGGTGTGTGTGGTTGCAGTCATGATGAGATAGGGATATCAATAGTAGCAATAGAGGTATCAGGAATAACAGAAACAACATGTTATTAGTGATAGAAGCAGAGGTAGTGACAAGGTTTTCTATAGTTATATTTCAGGGAAGTTAGACGGGGAAAGAAAAGGGGGTTATAACCTCCTTTTGGTTGGAGCCATAAAATTAGGGAGTTGGAGATTCCTTCGGGTTGTATCATGTAAATAGGGAATTGGATCCTCCTTCCATTTGTATATGGAAAAATAGGAAGTTGTTTCTTCGAATGAATGTACTCTTTGACAAATAAGAAAATAATTATGTGTTTTTTTCCTGCATTGGGTTTCCACGTAAAACTTATGTGTACTATGTTTATGTGTTGTTTATGCATTGATTCATGGTACTGATGCTATATTGAATGTTGATTGAATATCATTGAATATTTATATTGTGGTTAAATAAATAAAAGCACTAATATTGATTCACCCCTCCCCCCTCTCAGTATTCCAACAATTGGTATCAGAGCAATTCCTTCAGGAAGCAGCCTAACCACTGGAAGGAGATCATGGAATACGTTAATATTGGAGCACCAAATTTTGATGGGAAGAACTATAAATTATGGAATAAAAGGATGAAAATATTTTTACAGGCATAAATATTCGATGTTTGGAAATCAGTAGTAGATGGGTATACAACACCAACAACTCCCCCAACCAACAGAGATGGAAAAAAGTTCATCGAAAACAACTCAAAGGATAAAGGTGTTATTCTGAGTTGTTTAGTTGATTCAGTTTTTGTAAAAGTTATTCATTTTGATAGTGAAAAGGATCTTTGGGATAAAATCAAAAATATTTATGAAGGATGTGCCAAGGTAAAGGGAGCTAAGCTTCAAATGTTTAGAGTTAATTTTGAACAGTTGAAGATGAAGGAAGATGAAGACATTACAACCTACGTTCTGTGAGTTGACAAAGAATTCAACACTATTAAAGGATTGGGAGTAGAAGTTCATGACTCAGTAGTTGTTCAAAAGGTATTTATATCTCGTCCTATGAGATTTGATTCTAAAGTATCAGCCCTAGAAGAAATATAAGATATTGGTACATTAAGCATGGATGAGATACATGGAATATTTACAGCCTATGAGATAAGAACAAAATAGGAGAACCTAGTTACAAAGGAAGTATATTTCAAGGAATCAAAGAAGACAAAGAAGAAGCACAATCAAAATTCAAAACCAATTTGTAGTTGCAGTGATGATTCAAATGAAGATGAAGAGATGGATAACTTCGTAAGAAAATTACAGAAAGGAACCAGCAAGTATAAAGGTATGATTCCATTGAAATTTTTTAAGCGTGATGGTATTAATCATTTTTCTTCTAAATTTCCTCATAGGAATAAAGATAGTGATGAAGAAGAAGTTTCTAAAAGGGAAAAGAAATTTAAAAGGGGAAACACGAGAAGAAACGATAAGAAATTCTTCAAGAAAATTTTCTACTCAAAAGAGGAAAGTTCCTCATCATATGAGGAGGATAATGACAGTGAGAGTGATTTTGAAAGAGTACTCTTCATGGTAGTAGAAGAAGATTCTAAAGAAGAAGGTGAATTCTATCCCAGAGAAAATATAATTAGTGCATTAAAAGAACTCGGGAAGGAAAGAAAGAAAAACAAGTCACTCAAGGCAGAGTTAAAAATGAAAGAGGGATCTCAAAATTCCAACTCTGAAGAAATAGAGCACATGATCATGAGTCTAAAAATTCAAATAGAAGAAGCAAAAGAATTTAGGAAATTCTTAGAAGCCAGTTAGAAGAAAAGGAGAAAATGATTGGAATCTTGGAAGAAGAAGTAATATATTTAATGAAAGATATGAAGCAGAAGAGAACAAAAATATTGGATCAAATCATCAGCAGTCAAAGATCATCAGATGACAGATCTAGCCTAAGATACAATCAAGTACAAAATGAGAAAGGGTCGAGATCCAAGACAACATAACAGGAACCAGAACAAAGAAGCTAAGTAGAGATTGTCAAATATTTTGTCAAGAAGGAAGAATGCATTCCCCCAAAGAAGAATATTCCATAAGTGAAGAAGACTCAAGAAGAAAAATGAAAAAGGAGTGCATAAAAAAGAAGATCATCTATTCCCATGTATCAAAGATTCTTTTATGGTCATTGTTTTAATTGTGTTAATTTTGAACATAAAGTTGTAAATTGCAGAGCCTATCCCAAAAATAGAAGTAACAATGCAGGGTACATAAATAATAGTTATCCCATAAGGTCTTATGAGGCATACAACAGGAACCAAAATAGTTTTGGTTCATTGAGCAATGAAGTAGAATGTTACAAATGAAACAATTTTGGTGACATGGAGAAGAATTATATATTGACTATTCCACTCAAGGAATCAAAGCAAAACATTAACAATAAGATATCAGAACCACAAGGGATATGGAAAAGAAAGAAGAAACAATGTTCGCTTTATCTATAGGCCCAACACATGAAAAGTGATTGGTATGTTGATAGTGGTTGTTCAAAGAATATGACAGGTGACAGGAACATGTTTCTAACTCTGAAGAAAGATAAATATGGATCAGTTTCATTTGGAAATAATCATTCAGCTAAAATCATAGGTAGAGGAACAACTAAGCTTGGAAGAAAAGAAGCAATGGCATAAAATTTTCTACTGGTTGAATATATGAAGCACAATATGTTGAGTCTAAGTCAAATGTGTGATCAAGGACACACACTTCAGTTCAACTCAGAGAAATTTGAAAAAAGGAAAGAATGATCTGGAAGGTTAGTAGCGACAACTATAAGGACTTTGAACAACATATATGTTTTGAATGAAATTGTAAAGGAGAGTTGTTTTTTAGGAAAGGAAAATGAGAGTAGGATTCATGGATGATTTTAGGGGCTAAATTTCACTCATGGGCTAATTTTCCATGGTTTATCCCAAAAAACAGAATCATTATTCTAAAAATGATTCACCCAAATTCTATAGGATAAAATTATTTTACCATAAAAATTGCCAAAATTTTATACAGACTATATAAAATCCTTAGAAATCTGAATATTTTTATAAAAATATCGCCAAACATTTTATAGTTGGCATATGCAGGAATCTGTAAGATTCACCAAGGTTTCTACATTTTCAAATAAATTTCCATCCTTAAAATCATCCCTGGTTGGATTTGGCACAAAAGAATGGGTCACATGCACTTTGACAATCTTGTCAAAATCAGTAGAAAGAAAGTAGTAAGACAAATGCCTGAAATTTCAAAACCAGAGAATACTTTATGTAATCATTTTCTACAAGAAAATCAGACCAAGACCAAGTTCAAATCAAAGGATTACTAAACAACAAAACCATTGGAGATTGTACATATTGATCTATGTGGACCAAAAAAGACAAAGGGATTAAATGGTGAACAATACTTAATGATATTGATTGGTGACTATACAAGAATGAATGTAGTTTTCTTTCTTAAGAAGAAGTCAGAGGAATTTGATCACTTCAATATATACAAAGAGATGGTTGAAACAAAGACAGAATTTAAAATCAAATGTTTGATATCAAACAATGGTGGAGTGTTTGCATTGAAAGAATTCATGTATTTTTGTAGTGAACATGGTATAAAGAGGCAATTCTCAACAGCCAAGACACTTCAACAAAATGAAGTTGTTGAAAGATAGAACATGACAATACAGGAAATGGCCAGAACCATCTTGAAAGATTCAAAGTTGGGTGACATCTTTTGGGAACATGTAGTACATACAACAACTCATATCTTGAACAAAATAATTCTCAAAAGTAACAATGATAAGAATCACTACGAGCTATGGGAAGGAAGACTGACAAATGTGAAGTATTTTACAGTGTTTGGAAATAAGTGCTACATCAAAATATAAGATGATTGGATTGGAAAATTTGACTCCTGATTTGACAAATGAATATTTGTCGAGTACTCAAGAAAAAGCAATGCATACAAGTGTTTCAATCTAAGACTCAACAAAATAGTGGAAAGCATCAATGTGCATATTAACGAGACAAGTGTATGAAATATCAAATAAGAAATAAGAGACTCATTAGAATAGGAAGGAGAAGAGGAATTGAAAGGATAAGTAGAATTGGAAGAAGAGGAAGAGAAACTAGAAGCAAAAGAAAAGGAAGATGGCCAACAAAATATTCATATATCTCCAAAAAGTCCTAGTAGGCAAATACAAAAAAATCATCCAACATAATAGATCATTGGGGATATGGATACAAGAGTTGAAACTTGGAGAAAAATACATTCACAAGAACAAAGGAATCTAGCACTATTGTCCGCAGTTGAACCCGACAATTTTGAAGAAGCCAACACAGATGAACATTGGATCAAAGATATGGAGGAATAACTAGATCAGATAGAGAATAATGAAACGTGGGAACTTGTTACAAGGCCTAAAGATAATAATGTGATTGGTACAAAATGGGTATTCAAAAACAAGTTGAACGAGGATAGACAAGTAACCAGAAATAAAGGAAGGTTAGTATGCTTTGAGATATGATTAGGTTGAAGGAATATATTTTGAAGAAACATTTTCCCCAGATTCCAGAATGGAAGTAGTAAGATTGATCTTGGATTATGCATCTTCGAAGAGAATCAAAGTATATTATATGGATGTAAAATCATCCTTCCTAAAAAATGAACAAGAAGAATAAGTCTACATCGAACAACCACAAGGATTTATATTGTCAGAAAATGAAGATTATCTTTGTAGATTGAAGAAGGAATTATATGGACTCAAAAATCCCCCAGAACGTGGTATTTAATATTGGAAAAATATCTACAACATCAAGGATTCGGGAAAGGGAATGCAGACAACAATCTCTACATAAAGGTAAATCAAAATAATTTGTTGATATTTGAATTTTATGTTGATGACATTATTTTTGGTAGTAATGATAATAGGATGAGTCCGAAATTTTCTAAAGACATGCAAAATGAATTTGAAATGTCATTACTTGGTGAGTTGTATTTCTTTTTGGGACTCCGCATATATCAAATACAACTCACCAAGTAATGACATTTCATCTAGATATAGGTATTTTAATCTCCCAGAACACGTATATCAAAGAACTAATGAAGAAATTTGGAATGGTAGATTGCAAGCCCGTAAGTAATCCCATGCAGACCACTTGAAAACCGAGAAAAGATTATATATCCAAAGATGCATATTAGAGGCTCTGCAAATTGATGATTGGAAGTTTACTCTATGTGACATCTTTCAGACTAAATGTGATGCAGACAGTTGGACAGGTGGCACGGTTTCAAGCAGCACCAAAGGAATCACATGTTATGGTAGTGAAGAGGATATTCAAATATCTAAAAGATACAAAAGAGTTTGGATTGTGGTATCCAAAAGGGAATGATCTATATCATACTTCCTACATAGATGCATATTGGGAAGGTAGCATTGATGATAGAATAAATACAAGTGGATCATCTTTCTACTTGGGTGATTTTCTGGTACCTTGGCTGAGCAAGAAACAGTCTTTGGTATCGTTGTCCACAATACAAGCAGAGTATATTGTAGCAACAACATGTTGTATACGAGTTCTCTAGATGAAGCAAAATTTGTAGGACACATGGGTGGAATATGATGATCTTATTCTGATATTTTGTGATAATACCAGTTCTATAAGTATCTCTAAGAATCCAGTGATGCATTCCAAGAAGAAACACATTTTGATCAAATCTCACTTTCTACGGGAACAAGTTATAGAGAAGAACATCAAGGTAGAGTATGTTGGAACAAAAGAGAAGATTGCAGATATCTTCACCAAACCTCTTCTGAGGGAGACTGTTGAGTATCTTCGATAGAAACTTGGAGTAGTTTAAAACTGTTGGAGCCGAAAGTCACTCCTGGATTGCTTGCAGGAGCAGAGCCCGACGCCCATCAGTTTAATGTCATGATTTGTTTTAAAGGGTGATCAAATGGAGGAAAAATCAGAACGATATCGTATCAACTCAAAAACTAGGCAAAGCATGCATGGACGAGTGAGGTCTTGATAAACTTCAAATAGTGAGTCGTAGTAAAGGGTGAATAGGGGGAAGACTTGCATTAGAAGAGTGCGAAGGTCTATCTAAAACATCCGGTTTATAACAGACTGGAGAAGAAAGCATCCAAACGCAAAATCATTTTACATTCAAACACAGAAGACCAGAGAGCACAACAATGTCATAACAAATCCTTTATCATAAAAAGATTTTTCAATCCACGCGAATCCTTCGACTGTGGATTCCCTGGTATGAGATGGAACATAGATGGAAAAAGAAAATTGTTTGTCATAAACCAAGAAATCTCAAACACAGAGGCATAACCAGGAAACCAGAATATTTGCTGAAACTTTACAGTCGGGAGCTTAGCTCTACCATCGATAGATACAAAAATGGCGACAACACCTTCATATACTCAAACTAGCTACAACAACGAAACCAAGATACTGCATTGAAATCTTTGTGTCTGCATGGCTTCTGACAGCCAACATCTGAAAGATTGTGCAACTTATGTCAGACACAATCTAATTCTTTGACAGTTCCCACGGCGAATCGACGTGCCTTTAATTCATTTCTGGGCTCTCCCATTATGGCGGAGACGATGTCTAACCACCACCAACTGCTTCAATAACTACTTCATGGGGATTGAGGACGACCTGGCCAACTCAGCACCTTGGGATATGGAAGGCTCCTTGCGCTGCCACCTGGAATGACTGAATGGCCTGATGGGTAGGCATGGAGGCCAGCGCGGAGAATGAGGCACATGATAGGAGTAATGGCATCGGATTATGAGGTCGTGGAAGAAATGGCGAGGTGTGAGAAGGGTGACAGAGGACGGCTCATGGCGGAAAAAAACAGGCGGAAGGAGGGAAGATGAGATATGACGACCTCGCCTTTTGGTGAAGGGTTGACGTGGGAAGGAGCGGGACACATGGCGAATGGCAAGTGGATGATGAGAAGGAAGGTGGAACATGTGGACCAAAGAGCGGAGGAGGATGGGTAACACGCGGCAGCAGGGGAAAGGTGGGTTTGGAAGATGACAAGATGGGAGAAGGGCCCATGCTGGCTAAACACAGAACGACTGGGAACGACGGGGTTGTCCAAGCGCCGTTGATCCAGGCACTGTAATCTTAGCCATCAGAAGTTGCTCACTCGATTCCAGACCCCCCCCCCC
>JZKD02S1674325.1:493776-531288 GCA_000966675.3 Picea glauca | reverse complement strand
CCCGCTTAAAGGTAGAATAGTAGGGGGGTTTCGGAATTCAATACACGTTGTTGATCCGAGCACATGAATCGCAACCGCTAGAACTTGCACATTGCTTACCGCGGGTGCATTATCACCCAAAACTTAGGACAAGTGGGTTTTTAACCCAAACTTTTGCGTTCTAGCCCCTCTTACAAGAAATATCGCTAACATTTGGCTCCATGGGGGATAGAGTCGTACCTATGATGCTCTAAGAACTCTTTTGCAGATTCAGTGCCTTTGTTGTTGGGCTATGGAGTCATTTATTAGTCCGAAAAACAAAAACAGAAACAATATTTACAAAACAAAACAAAAAGAGCCAACTGCGGCTCACAGAAAACACTTTTTTAAGAAATGCCCATTCACTGGGCTGCTAAAAACTTCATTGTCTTCCAGATCCTGCAACCTGTAAGTGTTGTTTGAGAATACTTCAAGGATCTTGAAAGGCCCACACCAGAGGGCATCAAATTTACTGTGTTTTCCCTTTTCCTACCTGGGTGCATCCCATTTGAGCACCAGATCACCCAGCTCAAATCCCTTCTTTTTACTCTTTCTGTCAAAAGCCTGCTTGATCTTCTACTGATGATTGTAGGCTCTGTCCATGACCTGTTCTCTGACCTGCTGCATTTCCACAATCTGATGGATCCTTCTGAGCATATGGTTAGGTTCTCCTTCAAAGTCCTGGAGGAGACTTTCCACAGGTAGGGCGAGCTGAGTAGGGAAAACTGCCTCTATTCCGTAGACCAGCTAGAAAGGTGAGATGCCCAGTGATTTCTTTGTTGTCACCCGATCAACCCAAAGAGAAAATTTGAGCTTCGAGTCCTAGGCCCTTTTATTGTCCTCCAGTAGTTTCTTGATAAGCTTGATTAGGCTTTTATTGGAGGACTATGAAAGTTCGTTTCCTTGAGGATAGTAGGGAGTGGAGTGCATCAGTGCAATCTGGAACTATTCACAGAATTTGACCAGAGGCTCAAACCGAAAGGGAGAAGCATTATCAGTGACAATTCTGTTGGGGCAACCAAATCTGGATATAATATCTTCTAGGAAGCTGATAATCACTTTGTGAGAAGTTCTTCTGGTGGGGACAACCTTTATTAATTTGATGAAGTAGTCAGTTGCAGTCAGAATCCATCTGTGCTGGCCACTTGAGGGAGGGTGAATTTCTCCAATAAAGTCCAGTCCCCACTGCTGAAAGGGTGTTGAAACTACTACTAGCTTTAATGGCAGAGATTTGAGCTACTGCTTCCCTGAGAACTTCTGGCATTTGATGCAAGCTCTAATTTCTCTGCAGACATCAGGAAATAAGGTGGGCCAGTAATACCCAGCTCGGAGGATCTTGTGAGCTGTGTTATTCCAAAAATAATGACCTCCACAGAGACCACTATGGAAATCGAACATAACCTTCTGGGCCTGTTGTGGGTCCAGACACCTCAGTAATACCCCCTGGGGATCTTTCCAATACAAGGCCTGGTTTATGAGGCAATACCTAACGGCTTTGAGCTTTAAAGCTCTTGCCTTGCTTTTTTCCATTCCATCGGGAGGCCTCAACTCTTGCAAAAAGTACAAGATATCTTTATACCAGGGGCACGTTGCTAGTGGTACAGTGCTTTGGGAACCCCTGTTGGATGACTCAGCTTGCTCATTGATGAAATTGATTCCCAAGGCCCTGCAATTTGATTCAGCCAGCAACTTGGCTAAACCTTGCCCCTTTATCAGCTTGGTGGGCTTAATCTCCAGATCAAACTCTAGGATTTTGGCGATCCATTTACCTCTCCTCCCGTCTATGTCAGGCTGTATAAGAATGTCCTTCACAGAGGTTGAAGGGACATATGCAATGATATTTGAATGCAATACATAGACTCTGAAATCTTTGAGAGCTTTCACCAAGGCATAAGCCTACTTCTCCATGATCTCGTATCGGAGTTCTGATTCTCTCAGCGCCTTACTAAAGAAGGCAATAGGTTGTTCTTGCCCTTGATCATTTTTCTGCAGTAAGACCGTTGATACTGCATCATAAGAAGAAAAAGAAAATATCAGAAAATCATTGGAATAATCGAGACTGATTAGCACAGGTACCTCAGTCAACGCCTTCTTTATTCGGACAAAAGATTCTCTGGGTTCAGAGTTCCATCTCACTTCATTCCCCTTCCTGAGCATGGCTGTGATGTGTTTCACCAATTCCGCAAAATTTGAGACAAATCTCCTCAGAAAATTGATCCTTCCCAAAAATGCCTGAACCTCTTTTTTAGATCTGGGAAGTGACAGGGCCTGAATTGCTTCTACCCTGTCAGGGTCAATCCTCACTCCCTCTGTTGATACTATATGGCCTAACAGCTTCCCTTCTTGTATGGAAAACAATGATTTCTTGGGATTCAGGGAAAGGCCAAACCTGCGACACTTCTGGAAAACCCTCTTCAAGTGGTAGCGATGCTCTTTATTAGTCTTGGAAAAGACTGTTATGTCATCTAAGTAAATCACTACGAACTTATCTTTTTCTCCGATGAAGTCTATGTCCATGGCTCGCTGAAATGTTGCTCCTGCATTCATTAGTCTGAAAGGCATCTTGGCATACATGAATGTGCCCCAGGGAGTGGTGAAGGCTGTTTTTTCCCTGTCCTCCGGCAAGACTGATATCTGATTGCAGCCAAAGAAACCATCAATCATGGATATTCTGGAAGCACCAATGACCTTCTGCAATATGTGTTCCATGTGGGGCAGGGGATAACTGTCCTTCCTTGATCTCCTGTTCAGGTTCCTGAAATCGACACAGAGTCTGATTTCGCCACTTTTCTTTCTTACTGGGACCAGATTGGCCACCCAGTCAGAATATCTCAAGGGGGCAATGATCTGGGCATCCAGCAGCTTCTTCACTTCCCTCTCCATGACAGGTAGCAACATAGGATTTATATGTCTTAGCTTCTGCTTGAATGGCCTAGCCTCTTCTTTTAGCAGGATCTTGTGCTCAATAACTGATGTGTCATATGTCTTGAGGTCTTCGTAGGTCCATGCAAACACATCAGCAAACTCCCTCAGCAACTCAATATATTTATCCCTCTGCTCATCGGTCAAACTCTTTGACAACTTGACAAACTTAGGCTCTTCTGGTGTGCCTATGTTGCACTCAACTGTGTTAGTGTCATCACCTAAAATTCTACCCTTCACTGCCACATCATTCCCATCAAACAACCTTTCTAATGGGATTAGTCCTTTCGGTATATAGTTTCTTGGTAGCTGTATAATCTGGTGGTCAGCAATTTTATTCAAAAACTCCTCAGGGTGATGGTCACCTTCCTCGTCAGGATCTTCATCTATGTGTGGCGTAGAAAAGTCATCAATGGATTGGAGGAATTTCTCGATCTTCGGATCATATTCAAATACCTTCCAATGTTTGACATTGTCTGGTACAGAGGGTTTGTATCTTATTTCCACATCAGATCTGTCAGCGGGCAGCACAGGAACTTCGAACAAACTAGCTGAGAAGGATAGAAAATCGGTCGGAGCATTTTCTTCCCTAGGAATGAAAGAGATGTTGAAAGCCAAGAAGAAATTGCCAATTATATCCCATACCTCATTCCTGTAATTCTTGAGACGAGGTTTCTTGGTCTGATAAACGTTTTTGACCTGCTGGACTATTAATTTTGCATCTTCGAATACAACCATCTCCCTTATTCCCATTTTCTTTGCAGCTCTTAATCCCAGAACTAGAGCTTCATACTCCACCATGTTGTTGGTGACTTCAAATTCCATCTTGTATGACAGAGATATGGTCTTTTGACAAGGAGACACGAGTACTACCCCGACACCTCCACCCATACTAGAAGAAGCTCCATCAAAGAACATCTTCCAAACAGAGGTGGTTGGAAGGGGCATCTCTTGATTAAGGTTGGGTTTCTTTTTGATCTGCAAAGGGGCCTCAGGAGTCTCAGTGACCTGCAACAAGCTAGATCCTAAGTCAGTGTCAAGTGCAAAGATGGGGTGATTAGTGGGGTTTGCTTCATCACTGACAATGTAGGCTAGCTGGGCTTCTCTGTATAATCACCTATGTTCCCCTCCAAAAAATGGAATGGTGGCATATGTGAGATCCATCTGTAACGTCCCTCCAAGTCTCTTAATCCAAGACCTTGACAACAACATGCAAAACTTGGGGGGAACATCATCTACCACAATATCCATGATCATGCTCTTCATGGGCAGCTGAAACAACGAGACTACCAGGTCCTTGATGACTCCCAAACATTGCACCCTCCTGGAGTCAAAAGAATAGAGGTCATGATAGGCTCAGGTGACTTCCACTCTTAACTCTTCCATGATATCTTTGGGCATGAGGTTGTGGGAGGCTCTTGAATCCATCAAACAATTGTGCAGTACCTTATCATGTATGTTCAAGGAGGTGTAGAAAGGAGGGGATGAGTCATCTCTGTCTTCCACCATGGGTCCTAGGATAACTGCAGGTTTTTCATCTTGGAGGTTTATGAAGTCTGTGGAAGGGCCAGAGACTTTGGATTTTAAAAGGTTAGAGAAGCGCTTCTTGAATTCACCATGTTTGATTAGTTCGGTGAGGGGCATAGGGATTCTAACCTTTTGGATCTCATGCTCGAAATTAAAAGAGGATGTAAGCTTTGGAATTTCTCTAATTTCAAGAACATGATTTTGGACAATGGGAGAGAGGGGTTGGGCCTTCTTACCTCTGTGACTTTCTGCTATCTCATTAGCAGGCTTCTCTATTCTAGTGGACTGCTCTGAAACATCAGATACTACTGCCCTTTTACCGGATCTCAGGTTATATCTGCCTCGACCACCACTAGCTTTGTCTTCTTTGCTCAATTCATTTAGCTGACTGCTCATGAGAGACTCCTCATATGTTGATTGAGTCAGATGAGGGAAAGGGGAAGTGACTTCTAAACAGTGGATTTTAGGCTCAAGCTCGTCTGTTTCTCCTTCTTCTTCATCAGCAATGAAATTGTTCTGAAAGGGAGCCTGAATTCTTTGGTCGTCCCTGTCTATTCATTTCTCTCTGTGTATAGTTAGGGGGGCAATATAATTTGGCCTTTTGAAACCCCCTTTGTTCTCAATGCCCTGAGGGCCTTTGTTCACCTGCTTCTTTTCCACCTTCAATCTCTCCATCTCTTCTTTCAGGAAACTCATCACTTGGGCCAACTCATTTACTTGAGGGTGGGGCAGTGATGGGCCAGAAGTTGAGGCTTCTGACTTTTATTTTCTTTTGTCTGCATCGACCTGGTTCCTCAGTCTATCAGTTGCTAATATGTTGGATTACACTTCTATGGAAGCCTCTTTCATTTGAGCTAAGGAGGTAGCTCTTCTTTCTCTTAATAACAGGCAGAAATCGGGATCAAATGCTCCAACATATGAAATTTGAGTGGAGGCTTCTGAGGGCTTTATCTCTGTAGGGATCTTATTGTACATCTTATTGAATCTTTTGGAGAAGTCAGAGACAGACTCTCCATCCATTTTCTTCAGAGCCCCAAACTCTGTCATGTAATACATATAATCCTTCCTGTCTCCCCACTGTCTCAGGAAAACATTATCCAGAGCCTCAATTCCAGCGATAGATCCAGGGGCCAGTCCCCTGAACCATTTCCTCACCTCACCATCCAGGATCTGGACAAAGACTCTCATCCAGACATCTTCATTTTCAATGTTGAGGTTGTCTTCATAACTGTAAAAGGCAGCTAGGTGCTCCTCAGCAGTTATGTCCCCTTCCCCAGCGAACTTGGGCATGTATTTCAAATAATCTCCAGCAGGGAGAGGGTTCATAGGATGAGGTAGGATTAAAGGAGAATATCTAATAGCAACTATAGCATCCATCCTATTCAGAGGGGGATTAGCACCAGCCATATAAATATTAGGTAGAGGATAAATCGAAGGAGAAGGAGTATGGACGGAAGATGTCGGAAAAGAGCTTCTTGGAGGGGACGATGGGGAAAACAGAGAGAGAGCTAAGGGACCTAAATGTGCAAATTTTTCTCTCTGTGCAGCAGTACCAATAAGAGGAGGGGTGGTGAAACCTTCAGAGGTTTGAGGTTTTTGTTGAGGCACAGCTTCCAGATAGGGGGGAGTGACAAGGATCTCTCCTTCTGATATCCGACCAGGAGCATAAAACTCAGCAGGAACACTCCCAAAATTCAGAAAACAGGAAACCTCAGAGGAAGGACGACTAGGTAGCTGAGAATAAGAAAATGGAGTTCTCACAGAAGGGGAAGGCACATTACCTGTTTCGACGATGGAAACTTCTTTCACAGAGCTCTTTCCCTTTCTGCGCACCGCTTCCGAGTCAGCTGCTGGTGTAGATAAAGGCAAGTGCGGATTAGACCTCGTGTGTCTGCCTCTCGAAGCCACAATGATAGAACATGTTTTCCCCAGCGGAGTCGTCACAATGGAGTTGCCAGGTGCTCAGTAGCAATCTTCAAGTTCTGATTTCTGATGCACCTTTAGAATCAGTTGATCTTTGTCATTCAAATCCGGGGAAAATATTCAACTTCGTCCCCGGCAATGGCACCAGAAATGTTGGAGCCAGAAGTCACTCCTGGATTGCTTGCAGGAGCAGAGCCCGACGCCCATCAGTTTAATGTCACGATTTGTTTTAAAGGGTGATCAAATGGAGGAAAACTCAGAATGATATCGTATCAACTCAAAACCTAGGCCAAGCATGCATGGACGAGTGAGGTCTTGATAAACTTCAAACAGTGAGTCGTAGTAAAGGGTGAATAGGGGGAAGACTTGCATTAGAAGAGTGCGGAGGTCTATCACAAACATATGGTTTATAAAAAACTGGAGAAGAAAGCATCCAAACACAAAATCCTTTTACATTCAAACACAGAAGACCAGAGAGCACAACAATGTCATAACAAATCCTTTATCATAACAAGATTTTTCAATCCACGCGAATCCTTTGACTGTGGATTCCCTGGTATGAGATGGAACATAGATGGAAAAAGAAAATTGTTTGTCATAAACCAAGAAATCTCAAACACAGAGGCATAACCAGGAAACTAGAATATTTGTTGAAACTTTACAGTCGGGAGATTAGCTCTACCATCGATAGATACAAAAATGGTGAAAACGCCTTCATATACTCAAACTAGCTACAACAACGGAACCAAGATACTGCATTGAAAGCTTTGCGTCTGCATGGCTTCTGACAGCCAACATATGAAATATCGTGCAACTTATGTCATACGCAATCTAATTATTTGACAGTTCCAACGGCGAATCGACGTGCCTTTAATTCATTTCCGGACTCTCCCATTATGGCGAAGACAATGTCTAACCACCACCAACCGCTTCAATAACTACTTCATGGGGATTGAGGACGACCTAGCCAACTCAGCACCTTGGGATATGGAAGGCTCCTTGCGCTGCCACCTGGAATAACTGAATGGCCTAATGGGTAGGCATGGAGGCCAGTGCGGAGAATGGGGCGCATGATAGGAGTAATGGCGTCGGATTATGAGGTCGTGGAAGAAATGGCGAGGTGTGAGAAGGGTGACAGAGGACAGCTCATGGAGGAAAACAACAGGTGGAAGGAGGGAATATGAGAGATAACGACCTCACCTTTTAGTGAAGGGCTGACGTGGGAAGGATCGAGACACATGGCGAACGACAAGTGGATGATGAGAAGGAAGGTGGACCATGCGGACCAAAGAGCGGAGGCAGATGGGTAACACGCGGCAGCAGGGGAAAGGTGGGTCTGTAAGATGACAAGACGGGAGAAGGGCCCATGCTAGCTAAACACAGAGCGACTAGGAAGGACAGGGTTGTCCAAGCGCTGTTGATCCAAGCACTGTAATCTTTGTCGTCAGAAGTTGCTCGCTCGATTCTGGACCCCCCCCCTTCTGCTTAAAGGTAGAAATGCAATGGGGGTCCGGAATGGTCTTTATCGCCGTTGATCTGGGTGCACTGATCTGGACCGTTGGAGAGGTGCACGCGCGATTCCGGACCCCCCCGCTTAAAGGTAGAATGGTAGGGGGGTCCGAAATTCAATACGCGTCGTTGATCCGGGCACATGAATCGCAACCGCTAGAACTTGCACATTTCTTACCGTGGGCGCATTATCACCCAAAACTTAGGACAAGTGGGTTTTTAACCCAAACTTTTGCGTTCTAGCCCCTCTTACGAGAAATATCGCTAACAAAACCCCACAGTGAATGCTTTTTGAAATAATTGAATGATTTTTGAATTCTTTCTATCATATATGTACATGAGGAAGTTGGTGCTTCCAATGATTGTACTCTTTGACAAATAATAAAAACATTATGTTTTTTTCCCTGCACTGGGTTTCCACGTAAAAATTTGGTGTATTGTGTTTATGTGTTTTTTATGCATTGATTTATGGTACTGATGTTATATTGAATGTTGATTGAATATCATTGAATATTTATATTGTGTTTAAATAAAGAAAAGTACTAATATTTATTCACCCCCCCTCTGAGTATTCAAACAACAACCTCTATGATTATTGATTGAATCATTTGATCAGCCTTTCTGGACTTACAAAAAACCTTCTTTATAGGCTTTTCAACAAGAAAAACCCTAAATAAAATGGGGCCCACAAATGATTACATATCAATATAGATCATTGGCTACAAATCCCATAAATCTCGAGATTCTGTTAAATTTGACTACTAAGTCATATTACCTGTTGACTACCAGTCAACCTTCATTCGGTATTTAGTTGGTTTCCACATGCCTTCCTAATGACCTCTTGTCATTTGACCTCTTTGAATTTACCCATTCAACTAGCCTCAACCTTCGACTTGTTTTCGATCCACCTTGACTTTGTCTTTACCCGGTAGAATGACCTTGACCTTCGACTTCGACTTTTTCTTGATCCACCTCGACTTCATCTTTACCCGATTGAACCACCTCAAACTTCAACTTCGAATTTCAGTTGATCCACCTTGACTTTCACTACAAAGAATATAAAAACCCAACATATACATTCATCAACTGTGTGCACAATTTATGTTACTTAACCTTTAATTATCATTCATCACTCCACTTAACATTCATTCACTCATCACTAGCTTAAGTGCGCATAACCATAACAACATTTATCAGTGTCATATTCATAATACTAAACATTTATCATCATTGTGCAATAACAGTAAACATCATACATAAAACCAACACATCAAGGCAAAAGGTTTTAACATGGTTCACTCAAAACTGGGTTGCATCCACAACGACTGGATTTTCATTTTATTCATTAGAAATCCCCTTATGGTTGTGCAATATGCGTACAATAAGATGTATCAGTCAACATTATCCAAACCTACCTCATCCATTCTGATGCAGTGCGAACCTAACTCCTAAAAACCTCAGTCATAACTCAAAATACCATAACACTTATCTAATTCTTCACACTTGCATACTTGACCCCTTCTACCCAAAAAACCCATTACAATTTATATCTTTACAATAGGGATAATCTCATTACAATATGGACAAAATGTCCCAAAATCGTAACTACTTTTCTCCTTTTGCGTGCTAACTCCCAAACATTCTCCAAATTCTTTACATGCATTGCTCCTTAGCCAAAATGTCGTGTGATCCATTCTTGCACAATTCCCAAGACTTATCCAAAATAGCTTGCTCCAACTAGCCCCCAAAACTAACATGTGGCACGTCCTGAGCCACTTTAGGTTTTCTTCTAGGTTTCCAAAACAATTTGTAGTATATCACTAGCCATTTCAACTTTTTCCTTGACATTTGCTTCCTTTTGTACAATTTCCTCGGCCACTTCTACAGTCAAGTGAGTCTTCCATTTTTTAGTTGTTTTCTGCGCTAGCTGCTTGATCATGCCTTAAGTGGATGCTAACTCCTTTGTTACCTTCTAATCTTCTTCTTGCAATACCTAGAGATTTTACAAGAAAACCTACTGCTTCACCCTTAGATTACTTATTTCTTAATGTATCTTCCTCTTTTCGTCCATTGATGTTACCACCTCTGTTGGCGGTAATGTACTCATTAATTCTTTGAAATTCTATTCCTTATCCTATGCAATATGTATCTTCTGGCCAATCTTCCGCGTCTCTACATATTCAATCAGTTGCATCCAAACTCCCATGCTTTAGATGTACATCTTTTCACATTCTACTTCCATACTTTTGATGGCCTTTATGCTTGTGGTTTCCAACTTTTCAGGGCAGTGCTTGGTATCCGTTGTGCCTCTAAGTTAGTGATATTTGGTTGGAATCCCTGAATGGCTTTGCTCAACTTCATCACCTAGTCCTCCAATGGTGAATATTTCTCCCTTGGCACTTCTAGAATACCGTTATAGACCCCTTGATCATCTATTGGACTATTTCTTCTTTTTGTGCTACCTCATCCCGCTCCTTCATGATTTGGTTGGATTCTTCTTGTAGCATGTCCTTCTCTATAACAGTATTTGTCAGTTCCAATGACATCGATATTGCGCACGTTTGAAGCTCCTCTTTCACACTCACTTGTAAGCCATACAAAATTTCGATAGGCAACAAAGACACGACTAAGTCAATATGACTTAGTGTCTTTACTTTCTCCTTCAATTCCACTGTAGGGAACTATAAGGATCCCATCGCGATCTTCATTACATGTCTTTCTACGGATACAATAGAGGTCATCAATTGCACCTCATATATCCACATTGTATTCACTGCTTGCACTTGTTGACATGTTTGTATTTTTTCCAGTGGTATGGTCTCCAAAAATTGTCGCAATGTAGTAATATGTTCTTTCACATCCACATGACTTTCCTCCTGTTGTCTTTCTACATGCTCAAACACTTCATCAGTGGCTTATTTAAATTGGTTAGAAATATTATCCAAATCCTATTATGCAAGCCCTTGTGGATTTGAGACCTTCGCATCCTTCCTCTTCTTATGTTGTAGCACTAATTTTCTTTAGATGAGATCTTTCCTCTTCTCTCTTATGTGTGGATCTGTCTTTTGTGTCTTTATGCCTGCACCATTTCCTTTTTTTTTGTCTTCTCCTTCTTCTTCGCTTGATATGTCTTCATGATATGGTCATTGTGTATCTAGTTTCTTTGGCTCTATCTCTGTTGAGGGTATTTTCCAATTTTCATCTCAATATTCCTTAATGTGACCCATCTCTTCCTCCGTTAATCTGTACGATGTGGGAAGCCACTCCTAGTTTGGATCCTTCTTGGATTTCACATATATGTGATGAAGCCCTATATTTTATGGCACCAAATATGGTCAAATCCTACAATCCTAGAAGCCACTCCTGGTTTGGATCCATCACATATATGTGCTAGCCCCTATTATAGACCCCTCAATCTCCTATTGGAATCTTTATTCCTTTTGGATGCAACGAGCTTGTAGTATTTGACCATCTTTAGTGGTATGTGTGGCATACTCTAAATGATTTTCCAAATCGTTATCTTATATATATATATATATATAAAGCCACATTATTTTCGAGTTGTCGCCCCTTGTGTGTCATATTCCATAAATTTTGATGTCTTGCAGCTAGACATGTCTTATCTCTTACTCCCAAATGTTTTGTATCATCTGGATCCCTCCATGTTGTCAGTGAAATTACAATTAGTAGTCAGGCATAGTGAAATTCATTCCCTTTGTCTTGCACCTCTTCACAATCTATTAAAAAATGGTTGAGAAAGAATGTCACCCAATTCATATGTACACCCTTAATGAAATTTTTTGTTGTCGCTATGACTGCTAATGGTACCTAATCCCTCTTACACTTCCTTAACAATTTACAAGCTAATTCTTGTGTCACAAACTATATTGTTGGGTCACACATACTTGCGACATATAAACCATGTTGTCCTTGGAATGTGTGGAACTTTTCTTTCATTCTCTCTGATAGAGCCTTCTCATTATTTTTGTCTGAAAAGATTAGTGAAGGGTCCTCCTCTTGTGATAATAATCCAATAATGTGCACAAAAAAAATCTATATTAAATGAGACTAACTTGTCGAGCCATATGTACCCTACGTGTATGCATCTCAACAACATTTTCACGCAATAATTAACCTTTTCACTCCTCTCGAAGTGTGGTATATAAAATATGTTCATAATGCTAGCTTTATGCAAACCTCTTGCCCATATCTTTGGGTCTATCACAACCAACTTTGTCTCTTAACTGATGTACCTATTTAGATAATTACTCTGCACTAGCTCCAGAAATTTCTTCTCATCTCTAATTTCATGGTTTTCATACTTTAATATTGGGATCAAACCTAATAAGTTCACTAGCTTTGTTGTATATTTTCTAGGTGGTATGTAATCTCTTAGAAAGGGGGTTGAACTCGACTCTGATGTTGATGCTCCTGGTGTCTCTACCTATACCAGTACTATTGTCAGCTTCCTGCGTGGTTTCTTTGGTGATGAATTTTATGTTGTTGTTGCCTTAGGTGGTGCCATTGTTCTCTACAACTCTTTTCTACAACAAATTCTTCAATTTTGTGCTTCTTTCACTCGACTCTATTCTCTCTCCTTTCACTTTTCTCTAATGAAAATGAAAATAACTTTTACCTTTTCAACCCTTCAACTTATTTTATCCACTTTTCATTTGTTTCTAAACTCATTCGTGCCTAAAATTACAGTCTAATCCACTTTCCTTAGAATGTATTTCTTTCCTTAGTGCTTCATTAACTTTGTATATTCGACAGATTATCCATTGGATTCTTCAACCTGTCAAAATCTCCTTGTCGATCTTCATTTATGGTTATGCAGCACCACTACTTCACCATCATGGTAACTCTTTATTGCATGTCCTATCATGGATACTCTTAAATTCTTTCCACACTTCCTTCATGTGCTTCTTTCAGATTCCAATCTTCCTTCTTGTACATGTGCGCTTCATGTTTACTTCGTCTTAGAGAAACAATTCTTATATGCTTCCTTCCAACCTTTTGTCTCTTACATTGCTCACATTTTATTGCTTTTTCTTCTTTTTCTTACCTTTTCTTTCTTTGTCTACCTATACTATAATACACTATGGTATACATTCTGCGTTGTTTAGACTAGTGTGCGGAAGCATAACTGTCCCTTTATAGTTTCAACCTACTTTTGTTAACCATACCTTCCATAAATTCTCCATCCAACTTCTCCAGTTGAACAACACATGCCTTTGTAATGAAACTTATCACGTATGGTATTAACCAATGCATCTAGATCTTCCATGGGTGCTACAAAAACTTACTGGCACAGAGTAATACTAAGTCTCTTGTCTGAAATTTATTCTACTTGATATGTCTATCATGCCAATATTTATTGTTTTCTTTCTATACCTATTGATGGAAACCTGCAACGAAACAATCTTCTTATAATTCCATAAGTTCTAATAGTCTCTTTTCTACTGCTCCTACATCTATAAGCTCTGCCATCGCAACAATGTGCAGACTAGGTACTATAAACGCCATCGACATAACAACTTGTTTCCCATACATCAACCTTAATGGAGTTTATCATGTCAACTTCTTCACTTTGGTCCTGTATGCCCATAAAATTGTTGAAATATTCAAGTCCTAGTCATCCCAACTTATGTTGAAAACCTTTGTCAATGCATGTTCCAAAATATTATTGAAGTATTCTACTGTGCCATTTTCCTGAGGATTGTATGGTGTACTCTTCTAGTGATGGATATGAAATTCCTTTTTTAATGTTGCAATATTCCTATTCAGAAAGTGAGTCCCTTGGTCACTCATAAGTACTCTTTGGCATCCAAACTTTGTGACTGCATTTTCAAACAAAACACGCGCAACTATCTATACATTGCAATCTCTTACTAGCTCTGCCTTGGCCCATCTAGTTAAGTAGTCTATCACAGTAATAATATACCTAGCTCCTAATCTCTTAGTTGTTGGATTAATTGGCCCAACAAAGTCCACTACCTATTTTTCAAATGCTTGTAATGTCACTTGTGGAACCAAGGGCATCTCATCTCGCCTAGAAGGTTTCCCAAGTCTCTAATAGACGTTACAACTCTAGTGAAATTATTTAGCATCTTTATGCAGGGTGGGTCACCATAATCCTACACGAAAAATCTTATGGGATTTTTATTTACCTGCATAGTGACCTCCTCTGACCCATTCATGTACTTCTAATAGTACCATATTTCTTTCATGTTCCAATAAGTAATGTCACAGAATACCATCTACACCTAATTTGTATAGAATTCCTGCTATCAACTGGTAGTATGCTACCTTCACTACGAGTTGCTTAATCTACACACACCCTCCATTTCTCGTTTTTCTTAGGAACTATTACCAATGGGGAAACCCATTCACTGTCAGATATAGGATATACAAACCCTACATTAAGCAATTTTTGAAGTTTTTCTTTAAGAATTTCTCTTAAATTAGGGTTCATTCATCGTTGAGATTGGCAGATCGGTCGACAATATTCCTTGATATAGATACGATGAGTACATAATTCAGGAGAGATTCCCTTCATATATGTATATTCCCATGGGAATGCTTCCTTATGTTCAAGAAGTAACTTCATTAATTTATGTGTTTCAACAACTTTCAAGTTGGGGTTTATATTCAGTGTTTTGCGAGGTTCAATTTCTACTGGTATACTTTTAGAAGAGATGGTAACTGATGTTTGAGGTAGGTCTTCAGAGTTAAGGTTTTCCTAGGTATCTGACTCCAAAAGTGAAGCTAGTTGATTATGTGTTTCTAGAGTCATAGAGGAGGGTTCACAAATAAAATTATTAATTACTTCATCCTTAGTGGCATCTTTAAGGCTTAAGGCTTGTCTGATAATCAAGATAGGTTGAGTAGTTTGATCATCATAGTCCACCCATAAGGAATTGTCATTATTAATCAAGGGTGTATCATAAGGGTAGAGGGTAAGATGTTTGGTCTCATATCCATTGGAAATTGTCATTGAACGAGATATACAGCTGATAAAGGCATCTGTTGTGGCTATCCAAGGCCTGCCCAAAATTAGAGGATGACCCCCCAGTATTGTTTTAGGTTGTAATACCACAAAGTCAATTGGATCATTCCAAGACTCAACTGAGATGATTAAGTCTTCAATGACTCCTTCCGGTTTGATTGTAGAATGGTCAGCTAATTCTAGAATGGTTGGGGTATCTCTGATTTCATTCTTCATTTGTAATAGTTGTGAAGTTTCAAGAGTCATGATATTGATAGCAGCACCTAAGTCTACTAGAGCTCGAGGAATTATTGTTTTTCCAATTTTCACTATGACAGTAGGATGGTCGGGATCACCATCTTTAACTGGAGGATCTTTACCCGACATTAGTGTAGACAGATCACCCATGACATGAACTGTGAGGGGATCTTTAGTTTTCCTACCAGGTCTCTTAACACAAATGTCTCGCATAGTTCTACCATAAATTGGTACATCTCTTAGTTCTTGTAATAGTGGAATTTTGACATAAAGATTTTGTAATTCCCCTAGAAAATTGAAAGTAGGTGGATCGGGAGTTTTAGACAAATCTAAATGCTCTGGGAATGGTGGTTCTGTTGTTTCAGCAACAGTATTTGAGGATGGTTGTACCTCTTCAGGTGAATCGTGCTTTTTTATTTCTTCTGTATCGAAATCAGAAGAGGTAACATCATCAATGATAGGTTCTACTATTTTCCTAGATCGTAAATGAATATCATTGCATTATGCAGGGAAAAGAGAAAGTATAGGTTGGTTTTGAATATCAATACACTGCACAACCTTATTATTGGGGTTAGGGTTAGGTTGTACAGGTAGTTGGGGCCACATCATTTGATTATTCGGTGGAGCACCTGATGGTAAAGGGAGTGGTTTCTGAAATTGTGATTGAAATTGAGGAAATTGATTTGGGAATGGGGGTTGTTGACCTCTCCAATTTGGATTCCATTGGTTAAAGTAAGGTTGTTGTTGTGAAGGCCAAGGTGTTCATATTGTTGGGTCTACAAAGGGAGGGTTTGTTTGTTGCATGGGTGGGTAATTCATTTTATTGAAGGGTGGGTATTGCATTTGGTTAAAGAGAGGGTAATTTGCTTGACTAAAAGAAGGATAATTATTCCAATGATTAGAAGATGTAAATGGCATATTAGGATTCATACCTTGTCCCCGCGGTTTCCATTACCTTATTGATTTCAACAGATAGACAGCTTCAACTTCTTCATTAGTTGGTTGTAATGTTGCTTTGATTCCTGGTAAAGAAGGGCATTGTTGAGTTTCATGATACTTATCAAAAAGGGTGCAAATTGGTTTTTTGTCCAATGGGCATTCCCTTAGTGGGTGATTTTCTCTACATTTGGAACAAAAGATGGACAGAGCTACTTCTGCTTCAGCTTGTTTCTTTTTAATCTGCAAGGTGTCAATTTGTGAAGCAAAAGAACTTAACATTTCAGTTTTAAAATCCTCAAGTAAATTACCTATTTCGGCTCTTGTTGCTCCTCCACTGGCTGATTTTTGAACTCTTGAAAATGTGGTATCCCTTTTGTTTGATCTATTCATTGTAGCTCCTCTTGAACATCTTTTATAGAGGTTAACAATTTCATCATATGATTCTTTAGATATGTCCCATTTTCCAAGCATATTCAGCATATCCAAACAGTCATCCCTTCCTCCTTTTAATAATATTGTTTTAAGAATATCTTTACTTACATTGGGGTGACTGGATCTATGTAGATTATATTGTAGCCTTTCCACAAAGTCCTCCATATTTTCATCCTCTTTCTGTATCATCTTGAATAGTTCCTCTCTTTTTTCTCTTGTTTGGCAATAGTCTTGATATTTGTGCATAAATTTCTGTTTCATCTGATCCCATGTTGTGATTATATGACCTCCAAGACTCATGAACCATCTTAATGAATTTCCCTTTAATGTTGCTAGAAATAGATTTAATTTTTTATCATTGCAAATGTAATCATAACTTCTGCATAATATGTCAAACTCGAAAAGGAATTCATCAGGATCTTCAAAAGATAAACCATGAAAGTTGGGTAAAGCTGAAAGTGGAATATCCTTCATGGGAGACACTCCTCTAGGAATATCACCAATAGGAAATCCTAAGGTAGAAAAAGAGTTTTCATCGTTTACCTCTCCTTCAAGACCTACATGTTCTTCATGCTAGAGTTCTTCATTATATCCATCCATGGTTTCTTCTGTTTGTTCTCCTACTGCACTTGCTCGATCCTCAATGTTTTCTGCTGGTTTTTCAACTGTCTATGTTTCAAATTTCCCTTGAAAGGAAGGTTGAGGCTTTGGTTTTCGAGAGTTTGGTCATTGAGGAACAACAGATTTAGATTTTGATATAATCTTGTCGATAAAAGTCTTTCTTCCTCCCCTTCCTCTACCCCTGCCACCTGTAGGGTCAGTTTTCTTTGGGGGGTCTATGTCCTCTCATGCAATGTATACATCTGAAAGAAGAATGTAAATGATTTTAAAATCTATAATTGTCTTCCCTGACAACAACGCCAAAATGTTGGTCACTATAATTGTTTATTAATTAAAACAATCAAGTGTTACATAAATTGTCAACCCAGGGAAGTCTGTTTATTTCAAGGGCAATCACACACTGTATATGCTCAATCTCAAAAGCAATATAAAGTTGTAGTAAAAGTTACACTAATCACACCTTTCTTTGAACAGACTGAATTTCTACTTTCAATTACAGTAAAAACAATCTATCTATTGCAGAGTTTAAGATTCTAAGGAAAATAATTATCAGAAGAATCATGGATTACATTAAGAAACAACAATCTAGGGAAAAGGAACCTTTCAGCATACTGCAAAGAAGACTAACTATTTTGTAATATAGAACAGGACCCTATTCCCCAAAGTATGAATCTACAGCACCTGTCTCTGACTATCACACTTTCATAAACTTATTCTGCAAACAGAATTACCAATCAAAATGATCAACAATTACCTAGGAATGAATTGTATGAAAACGATGTAACAATCAGTTGGAATAGAGTTTCAACAAAACAAAGTTTTAACAAGGTATGAATAAAAAAAATACTAACACACTATAGAAACTAATGGGTGAATCTTGTGAAGAAGGTGGGCCCTCTCCTTCTCACAAGATTCCCCAGAAATGAAAGGAACTAAGAAGAAATGCTCAAAATGATATTTTATTCATTTGTCCATTGTGGCAAGTTACAATGTCAAAAGTGACCACGCTCCTTCTCTGTAATTCACTTATAGCTAAGCCTTCCGTAATCTCCCTTCTAATGTTGATTTCTCCCCTATTTAAAGAGGAGAATCCTCTTAATACAATTAAACATAAAATTACATGTGTACATACAAATCCTATTTTTAGTCTGATCTAATCTTCTATGTTGGAATAGGATATTCTGATCTTCCGTAACAAAATGTTGTTACAGTGGTTGTAATGGTGTTGGCTTGAGGTACAGTTGTTGCATTCGGTGTAATAGCTCCTTTAATTATCTATTCTTGTTACTATTGTATGTGAAATATTGTTTCATCATCGCAAATCACAGACTGTTTCAGCAACGGGATTTGCGTACTGTTTGACTGTTTCAACAACGTGGTCTTCAAGCAACAACGATATATTAACTACAGTCTTCAAACTGTTTTAGCAACTATATATTTATGATTAATGGCTAAGTATGAAAGTAATGTAAAATTACATGTAAAACAAATTAAACATATAGCAAAGAGAAGAAACGTTATATACCTTTGGAAAAATAGATTAAGGTGATAATGTAGGCTTAAATATGAGTGGGAAAAGGATGTAATGATAGAAAAACATATGAGCAAAAAGGTACATTATAGGGTCCTAACATCCCCCCCAACTAAAAATGTTGCATGTCCTTGGGAAACTTCAATCTGAATCAGAATCTGGATACCGACTCTGGGCGTGCAAATTACTTAAGCAGTAGTTGTAGAAAGTATTGTCTGTTGGGGCTATAAATCCTTGAACATGTTGTAGCCTTTACCAGGATGTTGTTTCAACCTTCTTGGGAAACCTATGATGAACTTGATACTTCTCTGTTGGCATCCACAGAATGGGAAAATAGAACTGATATCCTACCCAATTTTCAGCACATTTTTGGACACATTTGATGTAACTGGGTACCCGGAAGATTGTTGTCTCAAGATTGGTAGGACTAAAGGGATTGTGCTCCTGCCTTTTCTCAGAAGATTGTTTCCAAAACATGTTATTTGCTTTTAGGGAAACAGTCTCTATGGATTTAATAAACTGTTGACAATCCTAAAGTATTGTTGCATGTAGTTGTCATATATATTGAGTCATCCCTGGTTTCTTCAAAAATTGATAATATTCTGCAACAAAGGTAGTAGCGTTCTATGGTTCTAGTCGTATCCAGAGGAGATAGTTATCTTCATTATGCTTGGCAGCTAGAAAATCATTCTTCCATGTAATCTGGTTGGCAAGGAAAGAGGCGAGTGCCCGAATCTGAATATCACCAACAATAGGATTAAAATTAAGCTGTCTGTTCTCAAGAATGGATTCATTATGAAGATATACCTCACATAGTAGATGCTAATCAATAGTAGAGGCTTCTGCAAAATTTTGAACAAAATCTTATGGTTTTAACACTACATAGGGTCTTCCTTCTTTGATTGATTTTATCTGAAAGAATGCAAGTCATTCTATAAGGAAAAGAGAGTAATTTGAGGATGGTTTCCTAGCAGCCAACAATTTTTGTACCAAGTCGAACATCAGGAGCAATTTTTTTTTTAACTCCTCATTCTGCTTCTTATGGGCACTAGATTCTTTGTGTGTTTTCTCCAAAGCTTCCCAATTTGAATATAAAAGTAGTCTGTGCTCCTGCAAACTTTTGTCCTGTGTAATAGTAGACTCCTTTTTCCATTTGTTCATTATTACCTACTCATTCCATGGTTGAGTTTGTGTTTTAGCATCACAAGTGGTAGGCTAAGGTAGAATTTGAGTGGCTTGTTCCACAAAAGTAGGGGTATTGATCTTGCCAGGAGGGGAAAATTCATCAATAGGTAGAGTTCAAACAGCTTTACTAATGAAAACAGAAGCTTCAGATTTAACAGTTGTTGTAGGCCAGGGTTCCTGTAGATTAGCTTTGCTTTTTGGAATTTTTGAAGGTCCTACTGGTTCTTGTGTAATAGTAGGGCGTTCCTCTTTTTAAACTGCAAAAGTCATAGGTGCAGAGGAAGCTCTAGGCATTGGGATTTGAACCACTTTGTAGCCTACTTGGTCATAAATATTCCCACATTGGCTGCACATATACTCTCTATACTAATCATCTTTTGTTTTTTTCTCTACCATGGCTACTACACGAGCTAAGGTGTACAAATTAAGTTCCCTGTCATAGGCTTCCTTTTCCATTACCATCTCTTTCTTGTAAGCTTCCAGTTATGATCTTAGAAACTCTCTCTCTTGTAAGAGAGAAGCCATTGTTGGTTCTGGTTGTTGATCTGTCATAGGTGTATCAAGAGGGGTGACTGGTTTTTGTGTAACGGTCACAACCTCAGTAGTTGGTTCTTATGGAGTAGCCACAAAATTAGCAGTTGATTCTTGTGTTCTAGCTACTTGATGTAAAGAAAATAGTGTTGCATCACCCTAGGAATGTGATCCTTGTATTTCAGGAATAAAGTCAGCAGTTGGTTCTTGTGTTTTAGCTGTAGCTGGTTTTTGTGTAATAGCTATAGCTGGTTCTTGTGTAACAGCTACTGAATGAGTAGTTGGTTCTTGTGTGACAGCTATTGCTGCATCACCCTAGGCATCTGATTCTTTTATTTTAG
Organism: Picea glauca; assembly: GCA_000966675.3. Taxonomy (NCBI): domain Eukaryota; kingdom Viridiplantae; phylum Streptophyta; class Pinopsida; order Pinales; family Pinaceae; genus Picea; species Picea glauca. The sequence goes on along the minus strand of JZKD02S1674325.1, from coordinate 510,563 downwards.
AAATGAAGTAAGCAGCTCATTATTGTGTTTCATCTGTAGCTGGTTCTTGTGTAACAGTTATATCTGGTTCTTGTGTTTCAGTTATTGAATGAGTAGCTGGTTCTTGTGTGACAGCTACTAAATGAGTAGCTGGTTCTTGTGTGACAGCTACTAAATGAGTAGTTGGTTCTTGTGTGACAGCTACTTGATGTAAGGAAAATGATGTTGCATCACCCTGGGCCTCTGGTTCTTGTGTTTCAGTGCCCATGGGTTGAACAGGTAAAAATTCTGGGATTTGGGAGGGTGGAGCTGTATGGAATTTTAGCAAAATGGGTTGGGGGTTTAGGGTAGTGGCAGTAGTGGTTGCTTTTGTTGAAACCCTCCTTCGTTTTTTAGGTAAAAAGGAAGGAAAAGTAGTAGTTTGCTTCTTTCTTTTGCGATCGGGTTTTTCCTCAGTGATGGAACAGGGAGGGTTATCAAGTTTATCTGCTTTAGAATCATCACTAAGGATATGAACAGTAGGAGTAGATGATTATGGTAAATTGTGGGGTGTACTTGGTATGGTAGGAGAGTTAATTGGATCTATAGGCGGGTTAATAGGTATTTCCAGAGAGTCAGAAAGGTTTTTTGGTTGCTCTTCATGAGGATTTTCAGGATGTTCAGCAGCTTCCTCAGGGTTTATGGGTGGATTGTTTAGGAGAGGTTTTTGTTGGGAAAAACCCTTTTGGATGAGTAATTGAATGAGACGGTGATGGATGAGGAAAAGGATGGGATTTTTAGCCTGTTTACAATAATGCGACATATTTCTAAGACATCCGAGCAGATAGTAAGGAATATTCACCAGTATAGCATGTCATAAATGAGATAACAAGACAAAGGCGTACTGGTAAACTACCTAGTATCGGCCTTCACAGGTAAGGTAGTGCTTGACAAACTCTACAACTTTCGGCCAAGGAGGAGACAACAAGCTAAGTCGAACACCTCGGGCTTTAGGCTCAACTTGTTCTCCTGGAAAGAGAAAATCCTGTTGGGCATTAAGAATAAATGTTTGTGGTTGAACCAATGAGTTCCAGTGATGGGAAGACCTGAAACCTGTGCTATATCATCCTTTGTGACTGGAATCCGAACCCCTTGAACAGTAGAATGGTCTTCTTGAAGATTCCGAGCAAATTGAAGAACTTGTTGTTGATCAAATCCCTGGAGCCTCTAAAAATAAACCAGCCAGCCTGCCTGCTGAAAGATTTGGTAGACTTATGGATACAATTCTAGCAGGGTTGTCGTGGCAGGTTAGTATCGTATAACAGGACCTCCCATATCTATTCAGCTCAGTAGAATGCACAGTCATAGATTCGAGTAACCGCACTCGAACAGAGTAATTTTTGCGTATGAGGGCATGTAAATGATGGTGAAAGGATGAGATAATGGGTAGAAAGAAGTGACAGTAGTCATTTCATGTGAGATGATGACATAAATTTTCGATATCCCCCCCCCCCCCAACTACGGATAAAATAGTGACTTTAAGTGTATGGTAATAATGAATCGGGATCTTCACGTTAGCCATAGTTCAATTATATTTACATATAAATTTTACATACATCATCTTTACCTTTGATTCGTACTTCGAAAAATATAGTGCATGTTCATAATAGATCTGCATTAATCATGGGAGAAACTTTGGATTTATGTGAGAAATTGTATCAAGGGTTTGTTTAATCATGGGAGAAGGTAGTGAAAGGACATAATGTAGTATGAAAAATAGGAGAAGTGAGAATGGAAGAGCTAAAGAAGATGTTTTTATGACAGGAAATGCTGAAAAAGTGGTGTTTCAGCAATAGGAAAAGAATGGAAAAAAATGTTTGTTGAAGAGTGATGTTTTAACAATGGAAAATATTGTTGAATAAATGGTGTTTTAGCAACGGGAAAAATGGGGAAAATGTTGTTGAAGAGTGGTGTTTCAGCAATGGGAGAATGGGGGAAAATGTTGTTGAAGAGTGGTGTTTCAGCAATGGGAAAATGAGGAAAAATGTTGCTGAAAAGTGGTGTTTCAGCAATGGGAAAATGGGGAAAAATGTTGTTGAAGAGTGGTGTTTCAGCAATGGGAAAATCAGGAAAAATGTTGTTGAAGAGTGGTGTTTCAGCAATGGAAAAATGAGGAAAAATGTTGTTGAAGAGTGGTGTTCCAGCAATGGGAAAATGAGGGAAAATGTTGCTAAAGAGTGGTGTTCCAGCAATGGGAAGATGAGGGAAAATGTTGTTGAAGAGTGGTGTTTCAGCAATGGGAAGATGAGGGAAAATGTTGCTGAAGAGTGGTGTTTCAACAATGGGAAAATGGGGAAAGGGAATGGAAAGAAAATAAAAGGGGGTGAATGATGGGAATGTTGAATGGGAAATGAATGGATTGAAGAAAGAGGGAGAAATGCTTCACAAGATGAAGCTTGGATCTGCTTGTAGTAAGATTGTCCTTTCTTGGTAGGTCATTTTCTGGATCGAGAATCTGCAAAAAAATCAATTGTAACATGCCATCCCTTGGTAGGGATTATTAGTAAAAGAAATTTGATCTAATACTAAAGAAATAAAATTCAGAAAAAATAAATGCAATGAGGGGTAGGAGGCTCCTCTAAAAAGAGATAATGTGAATCTGCCACACATGTGGGCTTAAAATCTTCTTTGGAAATGGGGCACTGGTATAGACGGAGCTGATGACCATTCACTAATAATGGTGTTTTAGAGTCATCAATTGTTAGGAGCCTTACTGTTCCATTGGGGAAAACAGTATCCACTTCGTAAGGTCCTAGCCATCTTGTATGTAGTTTCCCTTGAAATTATTTAAACTGAGAATCATACAATAAAGCCCAATTACCTTTTTGGAATTTCTTTTGCTTGATGATTTTATCATGCCATTTTGTTCTTTTTTGTTGAATCATAGTTGTCTGGTGAATGGCATCTAATATTTTTTCATCCAATTCATTAAGCTGTTGCAACCTGGTTGTCTGTGCATCATTCAAATCAAGTTTAATAGCTAAAGTAGTCCTTAAGGTCTTGATTTCAAATTCCACAGGAAAGACAACACTTTTTCCATAAACTAATTCATAGGGGGAGAATCCTGTAGTATTTCTCCATGTAGTTCTATAAGCCCATAATGCTTCAGGGAGCCTTTGAGACCAATCCTTTCGATTTTCCTTCACTATTTTTGTGAGAATGGCTTCTATTACTTCGTTTGTTCTTTGCAGATGTCCATTGGCTTGGGGGTGGTATGGTGTAGTCATTCTATGATGAATATGATATTTTTGAAGGGTGGCTTCAAAACCATGAGAGGTGAAAGGAAGTCCTCCATCTGTGAATAATTCTCTAGGCACTCCAAATCTGACAAAGATATCTTCAAATAGAAATCTAGAACAGCTTCTTCAATAGCACTATGGAGTTCTTTAGCCTCCACCCATTTGGTCATATAATCTGTGCAGAACAATATATAAACTTTTTGATTGGATGGAGGGTTAATGGGTCCTACAAAGTCTAAGGCCCATCTTTCAAATGGTTCGAGTAATACCTGGGGGTTTAATGGCATTTCATCTCTATGATTAGGTTGACCCATTCTTTGACAGCTATCATAGGCCCAAACATATTTCTTTGCATCTTTAAAAAGTGAGGGCCAATAATAACCCATCCTGAGAATTTTATGTGTCGTTCTTTTATCAGCAAAATGCTGTCCACAAGGGCCATCATGACAAGCTTTTAGTAAATCATAAACCTCATCTTCTCTAATTCATCTTCGGATTTCTTGATCAAGTCTTTTGTAGAAAATACACCCACTTATCCAGCTATATCGAGCACTTTGTTGAATGATTTTTATTTTCTCTCAGTGGGATAGGTGTGGTGGTAACTTCCCTACAACCAGATAATTAGCAATGTCTGCATACCATGGTGAGTGAGTAGATACTACAAATAAATATTCATCAGGAAAGGAATCATCTACTAGAGTATTATCATCAGGTGTTAACCAAGAAAGAAAATCAGCAACTACATTTTCTTTTCCTGGTCGATCTACAACTGTAATATCAAATTCTTGTAATAATAGTAACCATCTAGTGACTCGAGAATCTGTGACATATTTGTTCATTAAATATTTAATATCTGAGTGATCAGTATGGACAAAAGTAGAATAGCCAGTGATGTAATGTTGAAATTTATTAATAGCATACATAACTGCTAAAAATTCCTTTTCGGTAACTATATAGTTAAGTTCAGCAGGACTCATATTCCTGCTAATGAAGTAGATAGCATAAGGGAGATGATTTTTTTCTTGTCCCAAGACAGCCCCTATTGCAGTATCTGAAGCATCAGAGGATATATGAAAGGGAAGTGCCCATTCAGGTCCTCTTAGAATAGGAGTTGTAGATAACTTATGTTTGAGTGCATCAAATGCTTCCTGGCAAAGATTAGTCCACTTGAATTCAGCATTTTTCATAAGTAACACAAACAAAGGAGAAGCTATTTTGGAAAATAATTTGATAAATATTCTATAGGATCCAACATGTCCTAAGAAACTTCTCACATCTGTTTGGGTTTTGGGAAAATGAAGGTCTTTAATGACTTGTATCTTGGATGGATCTACCTGAATTCCTTGGGATGAAATAAAATGTCCAGGTACCACTCTTTCACTCATCATCATATGACATTTTTTGGTGCTTAAGCAGAGGTGGGCTTGTATACATCGGTTAAGTACTTTCTCAATATTTTGTAGTGCTTCCTCAAAAGAGACACCATAAGGGGTAAAATCATCCATAAAAATTTCCATAGAATCATTAATCATATCAGAAACGATTCCTATAACTTCTCTTTGAAAGGTTGTTGGTGCATTACATAGTACAAATGGGAGGACTCTATAAGAAAATTTTCCCCAGGGGCTAGTAAAAGTGGTCTTATCTTGGTCTTGGGGTCCAATTTTGATCTGGTTATACCCACTGAAACCATCTAAGAAAGAGAATAATTTCTTCCCTGACAAACTATCTAACACCTGATTAATGAATGGTAACAGAAAGTGATCTTTTTGAGTAGATTTATTTAAGGCTCTATAAACTACACACTCTCCATTTCCCATTTTTCTTAGGAACTATTACCAATGGGGAAACCCATTCACTGTCAAATATAGGATATATAAATCCTACATTAAGCAATTTCTGAAGTTCTCTAAGAATTTCTCTTAAATTAGGGTTCATTCGTCGTTGAGATTGGTAGATCGATCGATAATCTTCCTTGATATAGATACGATGAGTAGATAATTCAGAAGAGATTCCATTCATATCAGTATAGTCCCATGCGAATGATTCCTTATGTTCAAGAAGTAACTTCATTAATTTCTATGTTTCAGCAACTGTCAAGTTGGGGTTTATATTCAGTGTTTTGCCAGGTTCAATTTCTACTGGTATACTTTTAGAAGAGATGGTAACTGATGTTTGAGGTAGGTCTTCAGATTTAAGGTTTTCCTGGGTATGTGACTCCAAAAGTGCATCTAGTTAATTATGTTTTTTTGGAGTCACAGAGGAGGATTCACAAATAAAATTATTAATTACTTCATCCTCAGTGGCATGTTTAAGGCTTAAGTCTTGTCCGATAGTCAAGGTAGGTTGAGTAGTTTGATCATCATAGTCCACCCATAAGGAATTGTCATTATTAATCAAGGGTGTAGCGTGAGGGTAGAGAGTAAGTTGTTTTGTCTCATAGCCATTGGAAATTGTCATTGAATGAGATCTGCAGCTGATAAAGGAATCTGTTGTGGCTAGCCAAGGCCTGCCCAAAATTAGAGGATGACCCCCCAACTTTGTTTTAAGATGTAACACTACAAAGTGAGTTGGATAATTCCAGGACTCAACTGAGATGATTAGGTATTCAATGAATCCTTATGGTTTGATTGTAGAATGATCAGCTAATTCTAGAATGGTTGGGGTATCTTTGATTTCATTCTTCAGTTGTAATAGTTGTGAAGTTTCAAGAGTCATAATATTGATAGCAGTGCATAATTCTACTAGAACTCGAGGAATTATTGTTTTTCCAATTTGCACTGTGACAGTAGGATGGTCGGGATCACCATATTTAACTGGAGGAGCTTTACCCGACATTATTGCAGACAGATCACCCATGACATGAACTATGAGGGGATCTTTAGTTTTCCTACTGGGTTTCTTAACATAAATGTCTCGCATAGTTCTACCATAAATTGGTACATCTCTTAGTGCTTGTAATAGTGGAATTTTGACATAGAGATTTTGTAATTCCCTTAGAAGATTGAAAGCAGGCGGCTCGGGAGTTTTAGTCAAAGATAAACACTCAGGGAATGGTGGTTCTGTTGTTTCAGCAACAGTATTTGAGGATGGTTGTACCTCTTCATGTGAATCATACTTTTTTATTTCTTCTTTATCAGAATCAGAAGAGGTAACATCATCAATGATAGGTTCTACTATTTTCCTAGATCGTAAATGAATATCATTACATTATGAAGGGAAAAGAGAAAGTATAGGCTGGTTTTGAATATCAATACATTGCACAACCTTATTATTGGGGTTAGGGTTAGGTTGTACAGGTAGTTGGGGCCGCATCATTTGATTATTCGGTGGAGCACCTGATGGTAAAGGGAGTGGTTGCTGAAATTATAATTGAAATTGAGGAAATTGATTTGGGAACAGGGGTTGTTGACCTCTCCAATTTGGATTCCATTGGTTAAGGTAAGGTTGTTGTTGTGAAGGCCAAGGTGTCCATATTGTTGGGTCTACAAAGGGAGGGTTTGTTTGTTGCATGGGTGGGTAATTCATTTGATTGAAGGGTGGGTATTGCATTTGGTTAAAGGGAGGGTAATTTGCTTGACTAAAAGAAGGATAATTATTCCAACGATTAGAAGATGTAAATGGCATATTAGGATTCATACCTTGTCCCCGTGAATTTTCGATTACCTTCTCTGTTTCAACAGATAGACAGATTCAACTTCTTCATTAGTTGGTTGTAATGCTGCTTTGATTCCTGGTAAAGAAGAGCATTGTTGAGTTTCATGATCCTTATCACAAAGGGTGCAAATTGATTTTTTGTCCAATGGGCATTCCCTTAGTGGGTGCTTTTCTCTGCATTTGGAACAAAAGATGGACAGAGTTTCTTTTGCTTCGGCTTGTTTCTTTTTAATTTGCAAGGTGTTAATTTTTGAAGCAAAAGAACTTAACATTTCAGTTTTAAAATCCTCAAGTAAATTACCTATTTCGGCTCTTGTTGCTCCTCCACTGGATGATTTTTGAACTCTTGAAAATGTGGTATCCCTTTCGTTTGATCTATTCATTGTAGCTCTTCTTGAACATCTTTTACAGAGGTTAACAATTTCATCATATGATTCTTTAGATATGTCCCATTTTCCAAGAATATTCAGCATATCCAGACAGTCATCCCTTCCTCCTTTTAATAATATTGTTTTAAGAATATCTTTACTTATATTGGGGTGACTGGATCTATGTAGATTATACTGTAGCCTTTCCACAAAGTCCTCCATATTTTCATCCTATTTCTGTATCATCTTGAATAGTTCCTCTGTTTTTTCTCTTGTTCAACAATAGTCTTGATATTTGTGAAGAAATTTATGTTTCATCTGATCCCATGTTGTGATTACATGACCTCCAAGACTCATGAACCATCTTAATGCATTTCCCTTTAATGTTGCTGGAAATAACTTTAATTTTTTAGGATTGGAAATGTAATCATAACTTCTGCATAATATGTCAAACTTGAAAAGTAATTCATCAAGATCTTCAGAAGATAAACCATGAAAGTTGGGTAAAGATGAAAGTGGAATATTCTTCATGGGAGCTACTCCTCTAGGAATATCACCAATAGGAAATCCTAAGGTAGAAAAAGAGTTTTCATCGTTTACCTCTCCTTCAAGACCTACCTGTTCTTCATGTTGCAGTTCTTCATTATATCCATCCATGGTTTCTTCTATTTTTTCCCCTACTGCACTTGCTCGATCCTCAATGTTGTATGCTGGTTTTTCAACTATCTTTGTTTCAAAGTTTGCTTGAAAGGAAGGTTGAGGCTTTGGTTTTCAAGAGTTTGGTCATTGAGGAACAACATATTCAGATTTTGATATAATCTTGTCAATAAAAGTCTTTCTTCCTCCCCTTCCTCTACCCCTACCACCTGTAGGGCCAGTTTCCTTGGGGGATCTGCGTCCTCTCATGCAATCTGTACATCTGAAAGAAAAACATAAATGATTTTGAAATCTATAATTTCCTTCCCCAGCAACGGCACCAAAATGTTGGTCACTATAATTGTTTATTAATTAAAAGAATCAAGTGTTACATAAATTGTCAACCCAGGGAAGTTTGTTTATTTCAAAGGAAATCACACACTGTATATGCTCAATCTCAAAAGCAATCTAAAGTTGTAGTAAAAGTTACACTAATCACACCTTTCTTTGGACAGACTGGAGTTCTACTTTGAATTACAGTAAAAGCAATCTATCTATTGCAGAGTTTAAGATTCAAAGGAAAATAATTATCAGAAGAATCCTGGATTACATTAAGAAACAACAATCTAGGGAAAAGGAACCTTTCAGCATACTGCAAAGAAGACTAAATATTATGTAATAGAGAACAAGACCCTATTCCCTAAAGTAGGAATCTTCAGCACCTGTCTTTGACTATCACACTTTCATAAACTCATTCTGCAAACAGAATTACCAATCAAAATGATCAACAATTACTCATGAATGAATTGTATGAAAACGATGTAACAATCAGTTGGAATAGAGTTTTAACAAGGTATGAATAAAAACAATACTAACACACTATAGAAACTAATGGGTGAATCTAGTGAAGAAGGTGGGCCCTCTCCTTCTCACAATATTCCCTAGAAATGAAAGGAACTAAGAAGAAATGCTTAAAATGATATTTTATTCATCTGTCCAATGTGGCAAGTTACAATGTCAAAAGTGAACATGCTCCTTCTCTGTAATTTGCTTCTAGCTAAGCCTTCCATAATCTCCCTTCTAATGTTGATTTCTCCCCTATTTAAAGAGGAGAATCCTCCTAATACAATTAAGCATAAAATTGCATGTGTACATACAAATCCTATTCTTAGTCTAATCTAATCTTCTATGATGGAATAGGATATTCTGATCTTCCGTAGCAAAATGTTGTTACAGTGGTTGTAATAGTGTTGGCTTGAGGTATAGTTGTTGCGGTCGGTGTAACAGCTTCTTTAATTATCTTTTCTTGTTATTGTTGTATGTGAAATATTGTTTCAGCATCGCAAATCACAGATTGTTTCAGCAACGGGATTTGCGTACTGTTTAACTGTTTTAGCAACATGGTCTTCAAGCAGCAACGATATATTAATTGGAATATTCAAACTATTTTAGCAACTATATATTTCTAAGTATGAAAGTAATGTAAAATTACATGTAAAACAAATTAAACATATAGCAAAGAGAAGAAACGTTATATACCTTTGGAAAAATAGATTAAGGTGATAATGTATGAGCAAAAAGGTACATTATAGGGTCCTAACAGATGCTATCCAGTCTACTCATATCAATTATTTTCTTACTTGTTCGTAAGTCTCTTTTTCTTTCCTTGGATCAAAAAATGCTAACGGATCTGTTGCTTTCCTTACCCACTAGTGAATACTATTCTCTTAATCCATCGCATATTCTATGGTTCTTTTTCCTCTACATGTAACTATTGTTATTCTAGGTTGATCGTCATGTTGTTCGGCTGCTATCATCTGTATGTTATAGTTCTGGTTCTTGTTTTGGTTCTAGTTCCCTCTTTCCTAGAATTTCATTATTAGTTGAGGACAATCCTCCATCGCATGGTCTAATCCTCTGCAGCACATTCATGTCATGCAAGTATTAAGCAGTCTCTCGCTAAATGTATCATTTGATTACAATTATAACAAATGATGGGTCCTCTTCCACCTCTGCCAAATCCTCCTCATCCTCGTCCTCTATTGAATCCTCCTTGTCCACCCTGATTAAATCCTCTCAGAGTATTATAATATGGAACTCCTCCTTATGTTGCAGAATTTTCTTCTTCGATTCTATAAGAATTTGTAGTGCACTCTCTCATTAAGTTGAATGCGTGACATTCCTTCTCATCATGTCCTACAAACTTGCAAAAATTACAGAACAAATTTATGGGAATACTCTAGTACTTTTTCAATAATGGGAAAGCATTCGAATGATGTCCCCATGTATTGGATATTTCAAAATACGCCACTCCTCCTGCCAATGGGCTCAGTGCCCCTGTAGCCATATACTACGCAAATGCTAGGAATTATTCTTTACAATGGACTTCTATCTTACATGTAATACACAAAATGTTTTCACGTTTTTCCTTTCGTTTCGTTCGTTCTGAAAAATGAATCCTTAGTGCAACTAAATGTGACTCAACATGTGCCATATCCTACAGGATATGCTTCTAACTTCATCGCAATTTCTAATTCTTCTAGTTGTGACATGACCTTCTGTTGTGTCAGAGGAAAATGAATGCACGGTAACATACCTAGAATAAACCATTCTCTATGTTGTTCGTTAGCAATCTGAAATGTTAATCTACCCATCACATATTTAAACCTCATATCATAATCCCAAATTATATCAGTTTGTATTTTCTTAATTTCTTTCATCTCTGTGATGTACTGCGACTCAGATTTCATCTTCTGAAATTCCTTTAATAAGGCTTGTCCAATTTATGCCAATCTACTTGATTGTCCTATTGGTGTAGTAGTCTGGTACTTCATGTGCCATAACAGTGTGCAAACTCTAAACATCATTTCTAACTGTTGAATTCTTTTGAGGTGTATTCTCCTCCATTATCTTATCTTAATATTTTGATTTTTATTTCAATTTGGTTCTCAATCTGAGCTTTGAACTCTTGAAATTTTGCAAGGACTCCATCCTTGTTCTTTAGAAATTAAATACAAGTTTTCCTGGAGTGATCATATATCAAGAGTACATATTATAAGTACCCATTTAGAGATGCAATATTCATTGGCCCACATACGTCTGAATGTATCAAGTTCAATATTTCCTTGGATCTATTTTCACTGCTTAGAAAGGATCCTCTAACATTTTTTCTAAGGGCACAACCTTTGCAAACACCTTTATGATGAATCTGTATCTTTGGTAGACTTGTTACCATTTTCCCTAGAGCTAGAAGATCTCTATAATGAATGTGAGCAAGTCTTCTATGCCATAACTCACTCAAGATGATAGTGGCATGTAATAAGGCTTGGACTGGTTTGATGGTCAATTTGTACAAGGAGTTTTCTCAGACACCAATTACCTTGGAAGATATTATATGAGAGTCTTTGTGACATGCAAGAACTCTTACTTATGAGAAAGTAATTTTGTAGCCTTTGTCTTCCAAGCTTCCAAGGTCGAAATAGAGACAAGGTTTCTCTTCATTCTAGGTACATATAGTATTTATTCTAATTTAAGTTGTGTTTATTAATATAGTTGGAAGGTGGAAGTTCCAACTCCTCTCACATTGTATGTCGCATCATCTCCAAGAACAACATGTAGATGTGTCTCTTTCTCAATGAAATTTGATAGATGATTTTAAGTCTGGTCATGTGCATGGAGGCACCACTGTTAATTAGCCAAGTATTGTCATTGATAAGAACCATACCTGAGAGTGATGATATTTTGATGTCTTCATTCCTTTTAGGTCATGTCTTCCTGGAACTGAGCTTTCTTGAATCATCAAGCTTGCCTCCCATCATGCTTTTGCTCATCTTCACAAACCCTTGTCAACTAGGCTAGAAAACCTAATGGCTACGCTAGGTTATCACTTTTAGGTTTTGTTGGTATTATGACTACCAACAATAAGCCTTGATGAATATGATATTGTTGGTAAGCTGAGGATGTTCTTGAAGGAGTTGCAGAAATACAATTCAAAACTTTTCTGCAGAAATTGGCGAAACTCTAGAAACCCTAGGGCCAAAAAGTCAAAATGCTCGGAAATGAAATTTGATACTTGTTGGAGGTGTGATGAAGGAGGTAATACACACATGTGTCCTTTTTATCCCCATAATCCAAGTTTTAAGTGTTGAAAATCCTCATAAGAGTAGGTTGTACGGAATTTTGGAAACACTAGGAGGGTCGTACAGTTTATGCAAAAGTGAGAGAGAATGGTTGGAAAGTGTTTGTGCAATGGGATGTTCAAGACCTATTCTCTAATACCATGTTGATTTTTAAATAATCTAGGTTAAGCATATAGTTCATTTCAATTTTGCATTTTTCTTTACCATAAATAAGAATGTTGCAACAACCAAGATCACAAGAAGAAACACCATGCACAAGAACACAAGAAGTATCCTGGGAAAGCATTATCAACAAGGGAAGAAAACCTAGCTAAATCCTTTTCTATATTATTCAAGAGAAATAAATTCACCACCAATAAGACTTAGCACACAAGAGGGTGCTCAAACCCTACAATACTATCTCCCAAGAGAGGTGTGCACTTTTCCCAAGAGGATGTACTTGCTGAAATTTCCAAACTTGTGTGTAGGATATGATTCCACAATGGTGAATCTTCCTTTACTTATATTAGACTTGTCTTATCAACAAAAGTGTCTATTGTAAGAACATTTTCAACATCTCTAAGTAACATTATAATTAATATTAACCACATTAATTATATTTTACATTTATTACTAATCACATTAAGGTGGGGACGACCTATACCCTTTACATTATGATTAGGGTTACAGGAAGGTCTGACTCATGAACAATATAGCAAGGGATATGATACACCCACTAGTTCTCATTGACTAGGGGCACATCCATGGGGATTTCCATATATTTGGCTCACTGCATTACATAGAAGAACCAGTTCTTCACACGTTCATCTGTTCTCATCCACGGGCACGTCCACTCGACAAATATTATTTCCCACTGCATCTCATAGGAGATTCATCTGGAGTTTCACATCAACTTTGATGCTCATAGGAGGCTAATACATCATCTTCATTTCTGTTCTCATAACGATGCACGTAGCACTTTGGGTTTTCACACATTCACCTTGTGCTCAGCCACATGCACGTCCATCTCAGCACATCACCTTTCCCATAGGATAATCATCTTGATTTCTTCTCAACTCTTTGAATGGAGGAGGTCATCTCTATGTTCCATATCTGTCTCAGATAGGAACCATGTACCCTTCTTAGGGGATTTCTCTCAGGTTTGTAAGCTGGAAAAAGTCTCACATAGCTGCAATGATCCACATCTCACAGGTTTGTAAGCTGAAGAAGTCTCACATAGCTGTAATCATCAATAGTTCGTTAGCAATCTGAAATGTTAATTTACCCATCACATATTTAAACCTCATATCGTAATCCCAAACTATCTCGATCTGTATTTCCTTAATTTATTTCAACTATGTGATGTACTGCGACTCAGATTTCAGCTTCTGAAATTCCTTTAATAAGGCTTGTCCAATTTATGCCAATGTCCTTGATTGTCCTGTCAGTGTAATAGTCTGGTACTTCATGTACCATAATAGTGTGCGACCTGTAAACATCATTGCTAACTGTTCAATCTTTGTTGCATAATCCTGGACATTCTACATAGTCCATATCATCTCACATAAAAACATATGTTTCTCTAGGGCTTCCAACCCCGCTCCCTAGAATTCAAGCATTCTTAATGTATTGTCTATTGCTTCTATTGTATTATGTGTATAACTTAACTTTGGTGATGCTAACTGACTCTGGTTTGTTGTGCTACTTCCACTATTCTGACTACTATTTTGAATTTCTCCACTAACTACAATTTCTCTTGACAATTTTTTGGTTTTTTCTTCAGATCTTGGTGATGCACATGGGGTTGTGGGTTCAACATAGATTCCAATCTGACATGGACTTCCTTCTTTTGTTGGACTTCTCTAAGGATCCTTTTATTTCTCCTTCTTTTCTCTGTAAGGTGTGATCTAAATCACTACGCATGGGTCTATTTTCTCAAACACTATGTGCCTATCTTCTCTCTTAGCCACGATCTCCTTACTATACATAAATATTTTCCCATAGCACAATATTCCAATCTCTCTTCCTGAGACAGTGTCTTCCTTTCTTAGCATCCTCAGTCTATTTGTTCCTTATTCATCATTTTCATCTCTTTCCACTCTCAAACCATGCTTTGGTTATCCCCTAGTTCCCCTATGTGTGTGAAAGCTAGTAGTAGTCATATTCCATCATCATAACATTCTTGTCGCACAATAACATCTTTATCCAAGTAGGAAATGTGTTCAAAAATATTCCACGCAAACCCTTGAAGAAGTCCTTCTCTGTGACACTATAAGAGTGGGTACAATCTATTGCAAACTCAACAATGTGACCCCCCAATATACTGTTCAACCAAAAATCAATTGCACAAGAAAATTTCCTTACTTATTGTATTCAACTCTCTGATCAATTCATGATTCCAGTTTCTTAGAGCCTCATTTCGATATCTTCCAACATTCTCCACTAGCCTTTCTAACCACTCAGTCAAAATCATTGGATACTCACCAAAGAATATTTCATGAAGATCTGTAAACACATACCTTTGCAACCATTTTTCGTTGTTGAGCCATGGGTTCCTATTATGTTCTATGAAAAATTATCATTCCTTCCCCTTAACCATTCGATGATCTCTTCCTTATTCTACCTCCAAAAAGTTCCCCTCAATTACATATTTCAGTCCTGACAATGGAACCATTTGTTGGCATGCAGTGGGTAGAACTTAGATTAATCATTAACAAACCAACAAATCCCTTAGACACCGACCCTTTCAACATCACCTGCAAGAAAGTGAAGTCTCACCCGAGGAATCTAGAGGGGATGAAAGAACCAAGGTTCTGCAGTGATGAGGGGAAGTGAGACATTCAACATAACCATACTATGCACTATTCATTCATCTACTATGTGTGCATTTTTTGTTACTTAACCTTTAATTATCATTCATCACTCCACTTAACATTCATTCATTCATCATTAACTTAAGCGCACATAACCACAACAGCCTATATCAGTGACATATTCAAACTACTAAATATTTATCATCATTGTGCAGTAACAATAAACATCATACACAAAACCAACACATCAAGACACAAGGTTTTAATTTGGTTCACCCCAAACTGGGCTACGTCCACAACGAATGGCTTCTTATTTTATTCATTAGCAATCCCCATATGGTTGTGCATTGCATGTACAATAAGATGTATCAGTCAACATTACCCAAACCTGCCTCAACCATTCTGATGCAGTGCGATCCTAACTCCCGAAAACCTTAATCATCACTCAAAACACCCCAACACTTATCCAATTATTCACACTTACATACTTGACCCCTTCTACCCAAAAAAACCATTACAATTTATAGTTTTACAAAAGGGATAAGCTTTTTACAATGTGGAAAAAATGTCCCAAAACCCTAACTACTTTCTTCCTTTTGCATATTGACTCCCGAAAATTCTCCAACTTCTTTGCACACATTGTACCTTATCCAAAATGTCGTGTGTTTCATTCCTATGTGATTTCCAAGACTTATCCAAAATAACCTGCTCCAACAATAAGAATGTTTTCCTTCCATTTTTTATTTTCTTTCTCTATTTTATATTTTGTTTTTATGTTTATTTTCTCATCATATGAAATTTTGTCTTACCATTTCATGATATTTGTTGGATTTGTAGGTTTTAATGGTAAATCTCTTCTCACAGTTTCCATGGAAGATTTCTACACAACAAATGGCTCCAAAATTTTGTGGCTCTCATCATCATTTATTTGTTTTTTGTATTGGCCCAAATTAACCTACAACCCTCTTTTTCATTTGATTTGAATGTGAGGGCTCTTTGTCGATAACTATGGCTCTCCTAAGTGTCTTCATAGCCCCCTACATTTTATGTGTGTAGTGTGTGTCTACTTGACTATATGGCCTAGTTAGGTATTTCATGGGATAAAACTACAAAGCATGGACCTCCCTTCATGCTTGTGTTGTATATGAAACCATCCCTCTCTCATAGGTTGCAACATCTAAGGCTACCTATGACCATCCCCAACAAATGGGGTAGCCTCTTCTTTGGCCCAAGGTCAGTCCTCTTAAAGTGTATAATGTCTCCTTACTAGCATGCACATAAATTACCCTCGTATCTTATAAAAAAATGCAAGTAAGGTCACCTCTTAGTTTTCCCTAAAAATTCCCTCAACCTGCTCCAAATTTGTTCTCAATGGCTTAGAAAATTGGTTTTACTAGCTAGAAAATCACCTATGTTGGGTAACTATTTGTTGTTCTTGGGCTACTGGAAGAATTGAGATTTGCAAAGAAAAATAGAATGTACCTCAATCCTTTGTTTCCAATGTTTGTTTGCACTCCATATCTACCATGCTACATGGTTTTATCATAGATATGAATGTAAGATGGGGTCTACTTGTACATTATCAAAATATTTTTAACTCTTCTGTTGCATGTCCCTTGCATGAAAAATTGTTAATTTATATGTTATTTGTTATTTTCTTCATTTAAAATTGGTTTCTAAGCACTATTTTGTTTTTGCATTATTGAAAATTCTTCTCCTTTCTCAAAAAGTGAACTTGACATGTATGTAACATAGGATAGACTCTATATAAGCTTCATAATTTCTGTTAGAAAAACAGGACCGTGGAGCAATAAAATAAAACGAATGCAGAAACAAAACACAGAAGACACACAATACAAGAGAGACACAGATTTACGTGGTTCACCCAGTGTGGTCTACGTCCACCAGAGAAATTTCCAGGTCCTTCCTTTATTATTA
>JZKD02S1674325.1:467864-490891 GCA_000966675.3 Picea glauca | reverse complement strand
ACTCAGAAATATTATCTACAGAAAGAATCAAAGCATCTTGTAACACATCACCTGTTACATTTGCTTTCTGATTTCTCTCCTGCTATCCATCTCTTTGTTTCTTTGGAGCTCTGCAATCTTTCTTCAGCTGTCCTTTCTTCCCACAACTCCAGTACTCTATCTTTCCAAGTCTAGATTTGGATCTGCCCTTCCTAGAATTTTCGCGGTTTCCTGAGCCCTTTCCTCTATCCTTTTGTCTTCCCCTGCTCTCCATGTTCAATGCATTTCCTGATGTTTCACCTGTGCTTTTCCATCACATTTCCTCACTAAGGATAAAACCAACAACATCATCAAACTTTAAAGTATTTGAACCAGAGACAGAGTTACTTACAGCCATGACCAAGCCATTCCAACTTTCTAGTAATGAGCACAAGATTAGAAGATCCCTAACCTCATCATCAAAGTCCACTTTTACAGAACTTAGTTGATTAGTAA
The DNA here is from genome assembly GCA_000966675.3 of Picea glauca. Classification (NCBI taxonomy): domain Eukaryota; kingdom Viridiplantae; phylum Streptophyta; class Pinopsida; order Pinales; family Pinaceae; genus Picea; species Picea glauca. Next base: position 490,417 of record JZKD02S1674325.1, on the reverse strand, counting down.
CCGTATTAAATTCATTTAAATGATCTGCAACAGACCCACCTTCTGACATCTTCATGTTAAATAATCTCTTCATTAGAAATACCTTATTTGACGCCGAGGGTTTTTCATACAATTTGGCCAACGCATCCATCAAACCCTTCGTTGTATTTTCTTTTGAAATATTGAAATCCACCGACACTGCCAGGCTCAGCCGTATCCTTCCTAGAGCCTTTCTATCAAGAATCTCCCATTCTTCGTCCTTCATAGCCGTCGGCTTCTTTGCTACTCCGCTCAATGGTAGGAATAGATCCTTCTGATATGAATATTCTTCCATCTGCATCTTCCATAACTGGTAGTTTTGGCCGTTAAATTTCTCGACCCTAAACTTTCCATCTTCCGACATTGCTCCTACTCGAACAGGAACCCTCTTTTTCTGCGAGTTACCTTATGCTCCGATACCAGTTGTTAGAAAAATAGGACCGTGGAGCAATAAAATAAAACAAATGCAGAAACAAAACACAAAAGACACACAATACAAGAGAGACACAAATTTACATGGTTCACCCAATGTGGGCTACGTCCACCAGAGAAATTGCCAGGTCCTTCCTTTATTATTATCCAGCAAATGAAGGGATACAACCTACAACAAAACCCGATGTAACTTCCTCTTCTTTCTCTCATAGTCTCCTCTCTCAGAATACAATATTCACCATCATCCATAGCCGCAATACATTTCACTCATAAAAGAGGGTTGCCTTCTAGGGAAAAAACCCTAACATAATCTCTATTGTTAGATCTGCGACCTTATAATGAACGGTCCAGATTTACAATGAAATTACAATATACTTTTACAAGGAAAATTTTCCTTCAGGGGCTTCGCCCCCAAACCCCCTGGACCCCGCAGAGGGCGTACCCCCCCTCTGCACTCCCCCACGTGGAAGAGTGTACATACTTCTGGGGTGTAAATACTTCATGGGGTATAAACACGGCTGAAAGCAAGGACCTCTGAATCAAGAAGATAATCAGGCTCCGCAACCAACAATTTCTTGTCTTATATTTCCTTTAAAGCTAGACTTTGGAGTATTAATGTAAACTCCTACAAGGAATATCATTGTATATGTGATACAATTAATTGTCGTCCTTCCTAACTTAAAATTACACTCTCCTTCATCTTTGTTTAGCATTGTTTACATATAAATATAATGGCCATTTTGTTACTATTGTGATACAACCATGATAGTTGCATAGATATCATTAGATCTACAAGAAATTCTTATTTATCTTCTTGCCTCATTTTTGCACTAGATTTTAACTTTAGAAATGGTTTTCTCTTATGTTTACCACAACTTTGGGTTGTTTACTTTTATTATTTGTATCAATATGATAATATGGATGTTCAAAAAAATGTGAAAGTGTTGGTAATATATATTTTGGGTGTATTTTGAATTGCTTTCACATGGATTCTCATCCTTACCCATTTATGTTTATCGTAGGTATATGAACTTCATTGCAAGCTAATTTCTAAAAACTACAAGAAAAAATGTAAGTTGACCTTCGTATTATGTTTGGATTTTGGTATATCTTAATAAAAATCATCCTCTTTGTTGATATGAAATATTGTCTTACTTTCTTTAAGACAACATCATGAGGATAAATCCCCCTTCATTTTTAAAGAGGTGGTACTCCTCTATTTTTTAAATAACATGCAAGAACATAAAAATTCCTGAGAAAGGATTAGGATTATTCTTGAAATAAATATTCACATGCAAAGAGTACCTGAGAAAGGACCAGGCACCTTATAGAAAGTAAATATTTATGCTATAATACAATATTGTAAACCAAAGAGTATACAGTATCATAGGATGACATTTCAATCACAACATTCATCAGAGTAAGACACAATATTTAGCACAGGGAAGGGAAATAAGGACTGCATATGGAAGAGAAATTTAAATGATCATTCCATTAAATGCAAAAAAACATTTTGATAGACACACGTTTGAAAGATCATGCTTAGAAATTAAAGTTTGAGAGATCAGTAATGTTATGTCCAGAATAGTTCTTTGTGAACCTCAAAAAATAATAGATGTATTTATAAAATAATCAATAATGTCTGAGATTTCAATAAAAGTAAATTCCATTTTCCCTTCAAAGAGGACTGGGATGGTGCTCCCATGAACCATAAAATGAAGAGAGACCTGGAAGAAAAAAGAAAGCAATCAAGGATTAGCCTATGTTTTCACAGCTTCTAGGAACAAAAAAATGCAAAATGACTATTGACTAAGGAATAAAAAGTGGTGAAAGCAAGAATAAGGTGACAACTCAACTTACTCTGATGAAAATTTTAAATCCTTTGCCTGCTAATTGTTCCATCTTTTGTAGATTGTTGCTATGTTGGAGGTGGAATAATTGAATTAACAAATTCTTTCTTATCTCTATCGATTATTTTAACCAAGGACTTCATTAACCATCATTCAATGTACTCCCTCATTGGAGCAAACATTATTTCATGTTTGGTCTTAGTTTCGAATAACTCATTTTCTAGTTCTCTTAAATCAAGGATTAACTAATGGAGTGTGTCCTCAATTTCTTCGTTCTTATTTACATACCAGACTAGCCATATTTCTATTTCCTCTTTAGAGAACTCAATTGAATCACTAAATTCATTATCCCAAGAAACTTTTAATGCTTCCAATTGTTATAGTAGTTTCTCCCTTGATAAAAGTATTGTATCCATTATTAAATGTGGGATATCTAACTCCTTGGTCAAATAAACAAGTTTCAAGAATATGTCACCCATGCTAATGTTAATGGTATCACACTCAGACAACAACTCTCTTAGACATTTGATTCTCTTTGGCCAACAAACATTGATATGTTTCATGCAAACCTTAGATGGAAGGTTTTTGTCTCTTCTATGTATCTCACTTAAACTTGAAACCTTCGTTGCAAATGTTCCCACTACTTCCTTATAGAATCCTTCATTGTTTTCTATATATTTCTAGAGATGATCCTTAAAGTGAAAAACCCTTGTTGAGAAAGTAGTTGAGCTTTGTGCTAATTCCCAAATTTCAAGGATTAAGGCTATTCTTTTCTTAATATTGTCTCTAATGTACTTCCTTACAACCACTAGTAAGCTAGATGAACCCTTTAATGTGGAACTGGTCTTTGGGACATCTTCAAGACTAAACATTAGATGTTTTGCAGTGATAGGCTCGAAAAATAAATGTTTTGGAATCAGATATTTTTATAATTCATTTATTCTCTCTTAAAAAATACATTTTTTTTTCTATATAAACAATGGACTCCTTCAAGGCTTCTCCAGTTACATCAAGAAATTGCATTATGTTCGAGGGTGGAACCCCATGAAAATCAATTTCTAACTTCCACTTCTTTGAAACCTTTTTATTTTTCAAGTTTACCTTTTCAATTAACAATTTTTTGGAACTTTTGTGGTAGGCCACATGACATAATGTAACAGAGTCCTCTTCAAATATTTTTAACTCTTGAGAAGCCAGTTCTTCAACAATCATCCTCGTTTCAATCAATCTTTGCTCTACCTAGCTAGGATCCTCTATCATATTATCAACTTCCATGGCTTTGGGACTTCTTCAATTTCATGTAATTCTTGCCCCTCCTTTTGAATTTCTCTGTTTCTTTTTGTGGAATTATGAAAAGTATAGGTTTTTTCAATAGTTTTCTTAGTAAGGTCTGTGTCTCCACCATCATCCAAGTTTTCAGTGGATGACGTTCTTTGTTCATGACCACCACTTCGATGTTTGGTATTTGTTAAGGTACTTTTCTAGGATACATTAGATGAATTTAGGTTTTTATTTGTTGTCTCTCTGCCCCTTTGCTTGTAGCACTCATTTGTGTTATCTAATTATTCAATATCATTTAGGGTATCTTCAACATATTCTTTAGGGAGATTCCGGTTATTTCTTCCTCCTTTAAATTTCTCAAACTAACTGAAATATGAAGCATGCCCTACTAAAGATGTATGTGCATACAAAAAAAATTAAAAAAATTGGATCAAAAGCCTTGATGGTTTGGTCTTCCTTCAAATTGAGCTAGTCCAATCGAATTGCATATTCATCTAAATGAGATATATGCTTGAAATATATCTCTCCAACTCTCCATGGTAGTGGGACAAATTATTTTTTCCTTTTCTCATTGAAAAAGTGTGCCCAATACTTTTAATGTCTATACACTTCAATGATGAAAATTGTGTCAAAAACATAAAATGGTAACAACAAGGGTTTCCCCTGGAATCCATAGAATCTCTGAAAACTAAATTTCTGCAAATCTTCAAAAAATCCTTTCTTGGATAGAAAGGATGCAAATTCTAGTGATAGCCTTGACGTAGTAGGACCGTGAATCATCCTCTTAAAATAAAACAAAAAACCATTTTGGACTTCGTAAAAATTATATGGGGCCTTGTGCCTCCATAACATCGGGTACCAAACACCCAGATGGGGTGCCACTTGGAGGGAGGAGAGGGACATATGGATCAGACTAGACGGGATATTTATTGTCCCAGGTTGTCACCCCCACTACATTAACTTCCCATGGCTCACACCATGCAGATAGTTAAGTTAGTGCACCTAGTTGAGCTCTCGGATGACCAATCCACCCAAGATTATGGTACCAAACATCTGCAGACATCTCGTCGGCCTTCAATGGTGATGGGAGGGGTCTCTTCAGATCCTCACAACATTAAAGACAACCACAATATGCAGTTCAAGTTGTTTTTCACCTAGTGCTCTCCCCCCACAGAGCTCTTCGGCCCTCAAAGATTTTCGGGCATCACTTCTCTCACCCTATGCATCCTTCTGGCATCAATTCGACACCAGTGTCCCCCCACCACCCCCTCTCAATTCTTCCATACCCTTCTCCCTCCCATCATTCCTCGAGAGCGTGGGAAGCCCAAGAGGGGCACCAAGAAAACAAACGCCCTCTCTCAGGCCACCAGACTCACTTCCTCTCAATGAGCTCTTATAGCTCACTTCAGCCATTCCCATCGCTCTACCCTAAGCACTCAGACAACCTCACACAAGATAAAAATGGAGACCCCATCCTCCTCGGTGCACTCTCCACCACAGTCACCTTTGCCTCTACATTATAGCATTGTGAAAAAAGAGGCACCACCTTTGCTTATGCACCTCAGCCTCACCACTATGAAAGAGGAAGCACCACCTCCAACTTCACATCTCAGTCCGATCTTAGCGAAACATAAAATCCCACCCTCAAAGGTGTGCCTCCCCACCTCCACCAGCCTTCTCAGCCCCCCAATTCTCAAGCCGGGTGAGCCTTACTATGGTGACGGGAGTTGTATTATGGAGGAGGAAATCCCTCCAAGTTGGCAATTGACAGATGCAGGAAAGGAATCAACCTCAATGGAAGATGATGGAATTGGAAAGGGAGACAAGGGCTCACACTCTGCCAATCATTTGGCAAAGGAGCAGCTTGAGCTCCTCTTCGATATCCATCAACGATATGAAGAACAAGTGCATGGCCAAGGCATCATCAATCAACAACTGGACATGCTGCTTGAGGCACTTGCAGATGCTCCAGTGCAAGCCCGATTCCCAACATGCAAGAAATAATTCACCCCGACATACACCATTCATGGACATCCAGGTTCTCCCATGGCATGAAGCGGCTCACCCCAGGTCCCAGTGTTTTGTTAATTTCACTCATAGCGTCAATAGTGTTAAGCTAGTTTTTACTCTTTTTGTTTGTGCAATGGAAGCTCTGGACAAGGCCAGCCTTATATTAGGTAGATGGAACGGGATTCCTACAATCACTTGCAATTATTTGAACCTTTTTTGTATACAATATTTCAGTCATGACAACATCAAAACTGTTTGGAGCCACATGTTTTGGTTTTCCTCCTGTGGCAGAACAGGTGGCTTCCAAGTGTCGTGAAGATGTAAACATGTGATATAATATAAGGTCCCTCTTTTTTATTTACAAAAAAAAAACATTCGGTACCAGACAAAATCTGGTTCTTTTTTGAAATCAACATTTATTTCTCTAGGTAAATCCTCAAATATATGATAGTAAGCTATGAGAAAAACCAAATATGAAGTCATGTGGAATTTATTAGTTTTTCTTAGGCTCCCCAACTGGAATGAAATATCATTCGAGATTATGCGAGCCCAGTCAATCATGGAATTTTCATGAATAGCATGATGGATAATATACACAATGTATTTCGGCATCGATGTCATGGGCTCTATTCCAATTATTCTAGCGAAAATAAAAATAAAAACTAATTATATGGGTACTTTAGAGAGCATACCTTGACCTGAGAAGAATTGATGTCAATTCTTGGGCTTGTGAGGTAACTTTCGAGAATCTTTGTTCCTCTTTCATGTTATTTATGAAACTCATGTGCCTTTGCATTCTTGAATAACATAGTGGGGTCAGGGAGTCACAACATCCTCCTAAACACTGAAGGGGACAAAGAAATCGACGAATTTCCTTGTATTTGGATGATTCTTCTCTCTGTATCAAACTTATCAGCACATAAGAATATCAACTCTTTAAAATCAACTACCTCTGGTACACACCTAGCCAATGCAATATCTAAACTCCAGACTTTGTTCAATTCCTTTTCTACAAGTGGGAGAGACAAGTACCACTTATATTCCCATGACCACTGAAATTGGTGTTGTTCATATCCAAGGGTATTGACAATGTCACTACAATACAAGTCTTTCCTTTTATTTGACATGTCTTTATGCATAATTCCTTTTCTATGAATAGGTGGCACCCCTATCAATATAATATTTTACAAAAAGGTGTTTAATTATTTATTTATTTTTACCACATATTCCCTTTGTTAGGTATATGTTATATTCTTTGCATGTGTGTGTGTGGGTGCGTCATGTTTTTTCTATTTTTAGCGGATTTTGCTATTTTTAGCGGTTTTCTAAATTAATCCTGGATTAAGGGATTAGGGTTTTGGTATATACAGAATACCTAAAAACATTGTATATATATTGTATGGTGAATGGTGAAAATTGATATAATGAATATAAGAAAGATTTTCTCGGTTGAGGGTTTCCGGTATAAATCTCTGTGTACTATGTGAATGAGCCATTGATTAATTTTGTTTTGCTTAAGAATCTATATGCATTTCTTTACTTCGCAGGTTTAAAACTTACATGTGGTATTAGAGCTCATTTTTGGCTTTAGAGGGACGCATTTGTTGCTGAGGGTTTGGCTCGGTCTTGATAGATCAAGTTTATCTTGGGTCTGTGATAAACCTAGGTTTAGTGGGACCTTTTGCAGTGGAGATTCGAGTATAGAAAGAGAAATGGTGAGCTCATCTAGAATCGAGATAGAGAAGTTCAATGGTAAAAACTTTGAGCTATGGAATCTCAAGATGGAGGACCTTCTTGTAGACAAAGAACAATGGATCATTGTGGATACTGGTACACAGCCTACTGGTACACCATCTACTAGCACATAGGCTACTAGTACACAACCTACTAGTACACAAACTAGTAGTACACCACCTACTGGTATGTCAAAGGAAGATTGGGAGAAGTTGGATAGAAGAGAAAGGAATACTATTCGACTGTGCCTGGCAGATTCGATTTTGTTGAATGTCTCGGGAGAATCTACAACAAATCAACTATGGGATAAGTTGGGGAATTTGCATCAATCAAAGTCCCTGGTAAACAAGTTGTTTCTTCGAAAGAAGTTGTATCATCTTAGGATGGAAGATGGAGATTCTGTGACGGAACATCTAAATTCCTTTAATACTCTGGTAAGTCAACTTGTCTCTGTTAATATTATGATTGCAGAAGAAGATAAGTGTATTTCTTTGTTATGTTCTTTTCCAGACTCTTGGGATAATCTAGTTGTAGCAATTGGTAGTACCACTCAATCTACATTGAAGTATGAGGATGTAGTTTCATCATTGTTATATGAAGAGATAAGATGGAAAATCATAGATAGTCATAGCACAAATTCTTTATTTGTAAGAGGTCATATCCAAGATAGGAATCTTGGTAAGCCTTTGGGGGGGGAGATCTAAATCTACAGGTAGATCTAAGTCTCCAGGGAAATCTTTGAGAAAATGCTGGAAGTGTGGTAAAACAGGGCATTATAAGAAAGATTGAAAGTCTAAGAAGGGTGATAAACCAAAGGGATCTGATAGTACCTCTTCCATAGAGGAAAAAACCTCCACTAAAGAAGGAGGTGACGTTTACCTGGCATCTACAAGTACACATGCAGACCGTGATGTATGGTTGATCGACTTAGGTGTGTCATACCATATGACTCCTCACAGGGAGTGATTCTCTGAATATGAAAAATACGATGGTGCTGATGTATTCCTAGGAGATGACTCAACAACCAAAATATTGGGACATGGAAGGGTTAAGTTGCTGCTAAAATATGGAAGGATTATAAATCTCCCTAGGGTTCTGCACATTCCAAAACTAGGCAAGAGCCTAATATCTATAAGCAAGATGGATGATGCAGGAGTGGATACTATATTTGGAAAGAACACTTGCAAGATGGTATGAGGAGAAATGGTGTTGATGAGGGGAGTTTAGTGTGGAACTCTACACAAGTTTTTGGGAAGCACTTATACTAATGGGTGTAACAATTATGTTGTCCCTGAGAAGAGAAATAAAGAAGACAAGACCAATATTGTCCCTGGAAAGAAGACCATGCTGTGGCGTCAAAGACTGGGACATATTGGAGAAAAGGGCCTTTGAACACTACACGGTAAAGGTATGGTTGAAAGTATGTATAATTGCACTCTATATCTTGATTTATGTGAACATTTCATATATGGTAAACAAAATCGAGTAAGATTCCCATCTGGTGCTACAAGAGCAAAGGGGATCTTAGAATTGATACATAGTGATGTGTTTGGACATGTTCATGTTCCATCCCTAGGTAAATCTGTGTATTATGTTTCAGTCATAGATGATTTCTCAAGGAACATAACGATTTATTTTCTTAGAAAGAAATCTGAGGTATTTGATAAATTTAAAGAGTTTAAGCCTCTAGTAGAAAATCAGATAGAGAATAAAATAAAGGTATTGAGAACAGATAATGGTGGGGAATTATGCGGAAATGAATTCGAAGAATTCTGTAAGAAGTGTGGTATAGCAAGGCAGAAGACTACTCCATACACTCCTCAGCAGAATGGAGTTGCAAAAAGGATGAACAGGACACTGATGGAAAAAGCAAGGAGCATGCTCAGTGGTGACGAGTTAGGACAAGAATTTTGGGCAAAGTTAGTGGGTACATCATGTTACCTGGTCAATCGATCACCCTCATCAACATTGGATGATAAAAATCCACACGAGGTATGGACTAGAAAGAAACCCTCTCTTGAACATATTAGAGTTTTTGGTTGTGATGCTTATGTACATGTTCCAAAGGAAAATAGGAGTAAGATGGATAATAAATCTGAAAAAGGTATCTTTATTGGTTATAAAGATGGTGTGAAAGGTTATAAGATTTGGAACCCGTAAACTAAGAAGACTGTTTACAGTCGAGATTTTGTTTTTAGAGAGGTAAAAGATGTTTCCAAACAAGTATTCCTACCAAGGAAAGAAGAACCTGAGAAAATAGAGCTTGATTTGGATGATGCAAAATCTGAATCATCTGAAGAAGATAAAGCAGAAGAAGAAGAAGAACCTCATACCCCATTATTGAGGAGATCAGTGAGAGAAAGAAGGAAACTAGAAAGGTATATTCCACCTTATTTCCATTCCAATTTTTCTTTATCTATTACTAATGATGATCCCAGAACTATCAGGGAAGCAGCGAATTTAGAGGATACTAAACTATGGAAGAAGGCCATGGTTGAAGAAATGGATGCCTTGGATAAGAATGAGACATGGGATATAGTTGAGTTGCCAGGTGGAGGAAAATTTGTTGGTAGAAAATGGTTGTTTAAGAAGAAGTTTAATGCAGAAGGTAAAGTGGAGAAATACAAAGCTCGGTTAGTAGCAAAAGGTTATTCCCAGGTAGAGGGAATTGACTTTGGTGAGATTTTTTCTCCTATTGCTAATTTAACTTCTATTAGTTTTATTTTATCTATTGTTCTTGCTTTTGATCTTGAAGTGGAACAGATGGATGTGAAGACAACATTCCTACATGGGGATCTGGAAGAAGAAATCTACATGAAGCGGCCAGAAGGCTTTGTAGTGAAGGGAAAGAAAGAGTTGGTCTGTAAGCTAAAGAAGTCACTATATGGTCTAAAGCAATCACCTAGAATGTGGTACCAAAAGTTTGACACATACATCCTTGGATTGGGATTTGTGAGAAGTAGGGTTGATCACTATGTATATTCCAAGCAGGTTGGTAATCACTTCATTTATGTAGTTTTGTATGTTGATGACATGTTGTTGGTAGGAAATAACATGGATGTTATCAAGGAGGTGAAATCGTAGCTATCCTCCAAATTTGACATGAAGGATTTGGATGTTGCTAACTTCATTATGGGAATGGAGATTAAAAGAGATCGTGCAAACAAGAAACTCTGGTTGAATCAGAGAAAATATGTTGAGACGATATTGCAGAGGTTTAATATGCATGGAAGTAAATCGGTCAAGGTTCTTATTCCTATAGGTGTAAATTTATCTGCAGATTAGTGTCCCAAGACATAGGAAGAAGAAGAGGACATGTCCCATGTTTCATATGCCGGTGCAATTGGCAGTTTGATGTATGCAATGGTCTGTACTAGATCGGACATTGCACATGTAGTGGGAGTTTTGAGTAGGTATATGTCAAAACTAGGGAAGGAGCATTGGACAGCTGTAAAGAGGGTCTTCAAGTATTTGCATGGCACTTCCAATTATGGATTGTGCTACCAAGGAAGACCAAGATTGGACAGAGTGGTGGACATACATGGATTTGTTGATGTAGACTGGGTTGGAGATCTAGATCGCAGAAGATCTGCAAGTGGGTATGTGTTTAACCTATTTGGAGGAGAAATCAGTTGGATGACAAAACGACAGGCTGCAGTGGCACTCTCAACTATAGAAGATGAATACATGGAAGCCACTCATGCAAGCAAGGAAGCAGTATGGTTACAGATATTGTGTTCAAGTATTGGGTTGGTACAACAAGCAGTGAGATTAGATTGTGACAGTCAGAGTGCAATCTTCCTGGCAAAGAACCCATCTTATAATTCGAAGACAAAGCATATTGATGTTCAGTATCACTTTGTGAGAGACATGGTTGAGTAAAAGAAGGTGTTGCTGGAAAAGGTTGACACTTTGAAGAATGTTGCAGATTTATTGACAAAGTCTGTGAGCACAGAAAAGTTCTCCTGGTGTAGAGTAACAATGGGCATTGTTTCCCTGTATTGTTGACTATATAACCCTGTGGACCCCTGGATGCAAAGAAAAAAACAAGTGGGAGAATGTTGGGTATATGTTATATTCTTTGCATGTGTGTGTGTGGGTGTGTCAGGTTTTTTCTATTTTTAGCGTATTTTTCTATTTTTAGCGGTTTTCTAAATTAATCCTGGATTAAGGGATTAGGGTTTTGGTATCTACGGAATACCTAAAAACATTGTATATATATTGTATGATGAATGGTGAAATTCGATATAATGAATATAAGAAAGGTTTTCCCAGTTGAGGGTTTCCTTTATAAATCTTTGTGTACTATGTGAATGAGCCATTGATTAATTTTTGTTTTTCTTAAGAACCTATATGCATTGCTTTACTTCACATGTTTAAAAATTACAACCTTGATTATCAACTATTGTGGCTTTTAGTTCAAAGTTGTCAGTTTGCATGGTATGATTTTGAATTTATTGCAAATCTTTTACGAAATTTACACCACTTAATAACAATATTAGATTCACACAAGTGGAAGTTGATGTGGTGATGGGGAGAAAATAACATCAGGAATAGTGATATGGTATCGAGGATCATTAAAATGGTTAAGTATGGAGGTGTGAAGTGAGGAATGGAAAGTGTATTATGATAAATGTGGGAATGCGGGATGCAGGATTGAAGGGTATGGGGAATGAAAAGAGATATAAGAGAGACTCTCGCATCCACATTGATGAAATCAGCTAAGTATAAAGAGTCGATTTTGCATGTTGCAAAAATGGGTAAGTCATTCTGGAGAACACAAAAATCTAGGATGCAGGACTGTGGGACTAAGGAAAAGGAGAATGTAATTAAAGGGGTGCCCCACATCCACATTTAGGAAATCAGATAAGAATGAAAAAGGTAAAAGGTGTGTTATGAATGATGTGGAAATTAGAGAGGTAATTTTTTAGTATTGTGGGTTTGTGGGTTGCGGGACTCGGGTATTTCCAGGGTGAGAAATGGCTTAGTCTCCCACAAAAAAGAAAAAAAGCTAAGTGTATGGATCATTGGGTAAGAAAAGTAATTGAGTATAGTCTTACCGGTTTGCGGGTTTGCGGACTTGTGGACTTGGTGGTAGTCTACTCTGCAACCCACATTTCAAAGGGGGGGAATGTTAAGTATAGAATATACAAGAAACATGAGAAGAAAAGAAAAATCTAAGGATGGCTCTTTATAAACTAATGATGATCAACGAATGTGTATCAACACTCTCTTACAAGCTTGTTAAAGTTGTAATAATTCTTCATTGCTAGCCTTACAATTTGTTTAAGCTTCACCATTAGTTATGATCTATTGTTTATTTTCTCATCTATAGGCCTTATATATATGCAACATATGTAAGTTGTTGAATTTGTATAAGGCTATAATTTTTACTTTATATGTAAGAGGGAACTTAGATCCTATCTATATGTGTACTTATTTTTTAGGAAATATATCATATGAGAGTATCCCAATACGAACTTATGATAGACATTGGTGAGGCCCACGAAACTATAGATCTCTATCAAACTCATCAAGGCTAGCTAATCATGAACAAATTGGATCTTGGTTGGACCCACATGCACACCATGTTCATCCATAATGTAACCTTGATATTAAATTCTTTGCATGTTGAATGAGAATTTTTCTAGATTGGCATATAAATTTTTCTACTAAAAGGTTCTCAGGAACTTTTCAATGTGTCATAAATTTTCTATCCAATTTTTTTTAAAGATGAGGATATCATCCAAATATACAACCAAAAAACAATTTTTAAAACTACAAGATATCATCCATCATTCTCATCATTGTTTTCAAAGCATTAATTAATCCAAAAGGCATGACCAACCACTCAAAAAGGCCTTTAGGCTTGAAGGTGGTCTTCCATACATCAATTTTCGCAATTGGTACCTAGTGGTAGCCTAACATTAGATTAATATTATTAAAAACTTGGCACACTTTAGCTAATCAAGGAGATCATCAATTCAAGGGATTGGAAATCAATTCTTGATTGTGATTTTGTCCAAATCTCTATAATCAATACAATTTTTTTATATCCCATCCTTCTTATACACCAAGACAATTCGACTCCCACAAGGTGAGGAGCTCGGTTGAATTTGGCCCTTTTAATTGAGCTCTTGAATATGAGGTTTGATTTATTCATTCTTCATAAGAGAGCATATGTATTATGGGCCTTTAGGTAATGGATCACCATGTATCAAATCAATTGAATGCTTGAACTAGCAATGAAGAAGCACCTTCGGAGGAGAATCAAAGATATATTTTTATTCTTCAATTATCTTGTCTATATTCTTATGCTATGTAAAGGGATCCTATGCAAAAGTGGTGGTGATCATAGTGATCTTATGTTCACCTTTCGACTGAATCAATAAGAGGATAAATATCCTATTCTAAGAGATTACCTTCCTACATGATTGCTTCACGAAGATAAGAAAAATGGTGGTACTCAAAAATACCTTTGATACACTATAGAGTTGAACTCCCAAAGCAATAATGGTCCTATGGGGCCTAGACCTATAAAAAAACATGACATTTACACATATAGTATTGTCCCAAAAGAACATCACAAACTTTAAGTGGGGAAACACCACATAGTACCTCATCTTTGAAGGGTTTGATAATGTAGGGCAAGCAAAATTCTTGATTGACATGGATGTCTTGCCCCTAACTTATCCAACTAATGGTGTATAGCTAGGGGTGTGGCGTTGTCAAAAAAATAAATATCTTAATGACCTTGAATGAGATCAAGTTCTTCTAACTACCACTATCAACAATGAAAAGTAGAAAAATCCCCTTCACCCACATTTGTGAGTGGAAGAGGTTCTCATATTCCTTAAGATCCTCTATCTGTTTTGGTTGGATCTTTGTGGTTTTGATGGTAGAACTCAATTTTTCATCAATGATCCTCCTCCCCTTATCTGGCTTCAAACAAAATCATAAGCCATAGTTTGACTCTAAGTTTTTCAGCTTGGCGAACAATGGATACTTTGAGAGACATTAGTTAGTGTTTCTCCAATGGATTTTGTGGAACTCATACTACTTTCCATGTCCTTCAATTTCCCATTAACCTTATTTTCTTGCAACTTAAACTAGTTGTCTTGAGGTTGGTTATTATTTATTTTTCCTTTGTTATGTGAATTAAGGTTTCCTTTCGTGTGCTTTTTTTTGGCATATTAGCAAACCCAAACTCTCACTTATTCTTCTACTTAAATTATTGTTCGACTTTAATATCATATTGATAAGTGGCTCCTAGTGAGGAGTTGTCTAGAAACTCCATCTCTCTTTGGATGTATTTGTGTACACCACTACGGTACTTTAGAACCAAGTGTTGCTTAGAGTCCTTGATACTTATATTTGAGCACAAGGTTTGGAAGATATTAGTGTTCTCTAGCACTATATGGTCTCTCTCCTGGAGAAAAATTGTCTATATCATGTATTGGTCATCATAGTTTCCAAACGGTACAATTCCTCCCTGAGGGCATCAACAAAATCCACCCAAGTGAGTTTTGTCTTAAATGTTGTAGACTCGTCTTCGAAATTTCTCTTCCAGTGATTTCCTAACCAATATTTGACATGGCAAAGGGACTTATGGAGTGAAAATGTGGTCTTTTCATTATTGAATTTTCTTTTAACAAAGTAGTCTCCCTCTAATAGATTTAACCATCTATCCAAAGTATATGTGTCGATTTTGACCTTAAAATAAGGGAATGCCAAAGTTAACTTGTACCTTGAAGGGTGTTACAACTCCGAAATGATTTATTTTTTAAGGTGACTATGTTGTCATTAAAAATCATTGAAGGATCTGGGAAAAATTATCCATCATTTCAGTCCTCTGTCACATAAGGGATTCCCCAATAAATAACTTGATGGGATTTCCTACTTTGTCATCTCTCTTTTCTTCCACCATGGGAGAAGGGATGATTTTAGGGGCTAAATGTCACTCATGGGCTAATTTTCCATGATTTTTCCCCAAAAAAGATTCACCATTCTAAAAATGATTCGCCCAAATTCTATAGGATAAAATTATTTACCTTAAAAATCGCCAAAATTTTATACAAACTATATAAAATATTTGGAAATTTGAATATTTTTACAAAAATATCACCAAATATTTATAGTTGGCATATGAAGGATCAATATGATTAGCCAAGGTTTCTACATTTTAAAATAATTTTTCATCCTTAAAATCATCCCTACATGGGAGGATTCTTGGGCCAAAAACAGTGGTCTTCCCCAAGATCAGTTAGTTTGAGACCCAAATCCCTATACCTTGACCTCGTCGAGAACATGTGAAACAACAAAGACCAAATTTCTCTAATAACATTTATCTAGATTATGTAGAGACTGAAATGAATGAAGAAATATAAATGGTGACACATGGAGATATTGCAAAGAACATAACAATACATTGAAACCCGAATTCCATTAATGAATGAAATGGAAAAAATATTGTAAAATGCAAAGTAATACAAACTAGTTAGAATGGTGGTAGTGTGTCTCTGAAGAGATATGTGTCGGTTACACTCATTCACATGAATACATTACAAGAGGTTGACACTATCTTTTAACATAAATTATGGTGGCCCCTAAAATGTATAAACCCTAAAGATCCAAAACCATAATCATAGAAAATGAATGGGGAAAAATAATGCGTCCCCAAGGAGGTTAGTTAATACATCAACTTTCAATGGGTGCAAATTTTGCATACAAACAATGTTTAGGGTGTTTCTTGGACCGTTAGAAATCTTAATCCATGCTCTATGAGTTTGGCAGGCCACACAATCGTGGCATGTGTTAGCTACCAAAAACACAGGGGAAATAATTGAAAACCATGGTAGAATTTTGGGACCTAAAAAACTATAGTAAAACTACCAATATGTGGAATAGTTATGAGTTAGTGGAATAGGTAGATGGCCTCCAGTATCCACCTAGATCACACTCTCCACAAGAGTCACTCCGAACAAGCTTCTCCACAAGCTAGATTTAGTTGTCGCAACTACAACCTCCATTTTGTGCTCTCCTTACTACCTGCAAATAGACACATGCAAACAAGCACCATGCACCATGTACCATAGTAGCAATATTTGGCCATACTATCCTGTGGTGTACAAAAATTCACATAGAATTCAAAATTCAACGGATATTTGAGATAGTACAAATACAATATATTTAACTAAATGTTTAAATATATCAACAATTTAAAAATTTTAGATATTGACAAAACACTGCTATGTGTTGAAAAATAGTTAAATGGTTAAACTTCATGCTATAGTTTAACCATTTGAGTTCAAAACTATTTATTAAAATTTAATTGTTAAGATAAGAGTGAAACTTCAACAATTTAATTATAGTGCTATTCTCATTATATAATTTTAAAAAGTAGAATAGGAGCATCATCAATGATAATTCATATTGGTTTTAGCTTTACCATCACAAGAAAATGACATAAAACCAAAAATATTGAGTCTGAGTTTCACATGGATCAAAGTTCCATGATTTTCATAACCTTATCCCAAGGGTTTTGCCTCATTTTAAACCAAACCAGATGCTCATAAAATCGATCAGAGTTCTGGATTGGATGGAAATTCAAAAACGGGTTGTCAGAGGACCTGCCGAAAACGTAACCCGGGAGGAAAGATAGCTCTCGAGTTAACGCACTCCCTTTGTGTTAAACACAATTCAAGTAATTTTCATGGGACTAGTGACAGAATGAGAATGATCACATCTTGTATATATGGACACATGTCAAGTTGTTATGTGCTATGTATTTGAGTTGCTTACAGTGAAGAATGGATGTTATTTAAATTTTTTGAATGGGTTACCTATATTCTTTAATTTTCTAAAATTTGAAACATGCGTGTTTTTTTACCTAAGAGATATCTACTTCCATATCTTTGTCATACTAGATTTTTTCATTACTTATTTTTTCTATATGGAATTTATTTGTACTCGAATCTTGCTACTATGCCATGGACCGAACTACAACATTCTCTACAACTTGGCACTTCCCTCCCAATTGTTACTTACATGTATTCTTTGCAACTTTGATATCATCATACATTGGCACTTCCCTCTCAATTACTACTCACAAGTATTCTTTGCAACTTTGATATTGCCATACATTGGTACTTCCCTCTCAATTGATACTCACATGTATTTTTTGCAACTTTGATATCATCATACAAGCATTTTTCTTATTGCCAACGAATTAAAATGTATATGACACTGATAAGCAAAGCCTCCAATTTTTTTATTTGTAACTACTTCTCACCATTTCTAGGCTCAAGCACAAGCCTCCAGTTTGTGTTTTGAACACAAGCTGGGACAAACAAGTATTCTCCCTCCACTAATGGTCTCTCTCATGTCATCATAAAACTACAATGATGGATTTCTCGATGTGGAAAGCCACAGGAAAAGGCATAACCTGCAAACATAATACATAAACTTTCATTGTGAGAGATACCACACCCATGTTGGATTTGATACCATATAAAACTTTTGCAATAAAAAAATAATGCCTAAAGCAAACAATAAATAAATATACAAGAGAACTCCAATACAACCATGGAACATTAAGATTACAATGGTAAAAATATCCACACACAAAAACATAATAAACCATTACAAAGGTGACAACTTCATACAAATCATGTAAAAACTACACAACAAGCAAGAAATAATTCTAATAGAAAGATCTTTACAAATTGGACATTGATTCTAACAGTGCTTCATATAAACAACACGATAATTGTGCTCATGTTTTAACTCATAAATATCATCTCTTTCTTCCTACTCTTCCTCCATGAAGGAATATTTATCAAAACAAGGTAGCCTCACATGCATTAAACGCTCTTACTTAATCTCTACCATGGAGGATTTACTATGTTCTTCTTTTATTATTTTCATAAAACAAACATATAACTCACAAAGTTTCTACCTTGCAAAATAGATAGGATGATCCATATTTCCTTCCTCTAATTGTGAAAAAACTATTCCTAATGTTATCCCATAAGCATCCACCTATACATAGAATTCCAGTTTCCAATTAAGCCAAGATTGAGACATTAAAATGAAAACTAAGATTCACTAAAGATTAAAAGACCATTAATAATGAAAAGTAAAAGTACTTGTTGTGAAAGCACCTTTAACACACTCATTAAACATGAGGTCAATCCATTTCAAGTGTTTAGATTATCCCATTCTTCCCATATAACAAACATTATATGTTTGCAGTTAATATATAGGTTAGGCTTAAAATATTTTGAAACCAAATACCATATATTATTGAAAAACCTATCGATCTTCACTTACCCAAAGATTTGCAAATACAATGGAATACTACACGTGTTTTGGTTTTGTGTGCTACCCATATGGTAAACAAAGGCGTTCTCTATAAAAAATTTCATTTTGAGTAGGGTTAAAGTTGACACTCATATCTTATTTTGTGTGTCCAACCAACCGGTGAACCTTTTTTGGGAATAGGTGTAAGGCATAGAGGAATATTCTCTTCTTGCATCTGGGGTTGTAGGTGGGCGACGAGCAATATCCAGCCTGTTGCAGAGTCTTTAATACTCTGCAGACTGGATGCCCGTGCAACACCATGGTACCCTTGCACATCCATGCATCATCCTGTCGCGCATCCATGCTACGCCCTTTTCTGACTCCTGATCCATCCTCCAGTAGCTCACCCAACTAGACGGCATGACACAACGTTGTGGACAGTGAACGGCGTAATCACTCATTTAATGAACAGCGTGAATGCCCCTCCGCGCCCATTTTTGAATTTGAAATTAGATGGATATTTCAAATGAGACGAGTTGTACATTATTCCCTATGCGCCCTATTTTCAACTTTGAAATGAGATGGGATGAGCTGGGGGCAATGACTTCGACAATGCATACAGGAGCCTCAAGCTCTCCCTCGTCCAGGCCAAGCAGACTATTTTTCCCAAGGTTGCTAATTCTATAGCAAGGGTTGTCCATTGGTCTTTAAAAATTTCTCAATTTGATTTATTGGTCTTTAAATATTTTTCAATTTGATTTATAACTGTAAATTTCCTTTACTACTCTTGCATATATTAATCCCTGCACATTTAAATTTCAGCATATTAATTCTGTTGAATGGTTTCTGTATCTGTAGGATTCAAGGCCACCACTCAATCTTGCTATGGAGTAGGAGGAAAATACAGCTTCGCTTGGGCGACACGATGTGGACTTATGGGCCATGTTAACAGAAATTCGGTGGGCTCCTGTTTGGATCTGGCTTCTTACATCATCTGGGACGGAATCAACCTAACAGACTGATCAAAATCTGGACCAGGGGTCAAATTTTAGCTCAACAATAAACGTTCTCGGAATTGCCTCAAAACGAACGAGAGCGTAGCCCTCGTCGTTACGAACCCAACACAACTCGTTTTGTCTCAAATGGACGTCAGCAGCGAGAGATATCGCGATCTGTCTGAATCATCAAAAAGAAAAAAAAAAATGGATGCTGACGTGGCTTGACCATACATGCTGATGTGGCAGAGGTGACATGGCAATTTCATATTGACAGACTTGGGCGAATCATTTGTTGACACGTGGCCCAGTGATGGGCTTCCACGTGGCACCCCTTTATTGGCTACTAGTCTATTGTTTTGTTGTTCAAAATTTTGTATAGTCCACCGGAATCGAACCGTGGACCTCCCCACCGGCCAAGCGCTTTAACAAAGTCCACGCGACCACTATGCCATACGTCGATACTTGTTATGAATGTGGGATTTTAATTATTTAAGTTCGTGTTGTGTTGTGTATGGTAGGGGGGGGTCGGGCCGGGGCTTAGCCCCGACTCGCGGTTATATTACAAGAACCATGTGACCATCGCATATGAAAATGCGGGTGTATATATATATATATATATATATATATATATATATATATATATATATATATATATATATATATAACGGAGCCTGTGGTCGCATACATGTTAAACCATGTGACCGATACACATATAAACGGAGCGCGGGGTTTTAAACCTAGCCCGTGGTTCTTTGGATTGTGCCATGTGCCCATGACCGGAGCGCGGGGAAGTTAAAACGGTTACGTTTTGTTTACTAGCCCGAGGTCATATAGTGACCCATGTGCCCGTGGTCTTGGCGGTAAGGAGTTGGCGCGCCCTTAACTATACTACAGTTTGCACAGTTATTTGGTTGTGTGCGGGTGTTGGGTTTTCATGCTATATATTGTGTGTGTGCCAGGTTCATTGGACAAGTGTGCGTTTTGTGGATGCAGAGCCAGCAAGCTTAAAGGAAGAGGATGGCAGGAGGCCTATCTTTCTCATTTTTTGGCCGATTGAGGTGTCGTAAAAGCCCAGCAAGGGGTTTTTGGACGTCCTGAATCCATTGGCACTATTATCAAGGTCATTTGAAGACTTCTTTTGCAGGTTTTTATCCATTGAAGTTTCAGCAAGCTGCAGGGAGCTTGAAGCCCTCATTGATTGAGGTCATGTTTTGGTGAGTCCAAGTTTGTTTTCTGTGACTGAATAGTCATTTTTGGCTAATCGTTATGCTCTGAACACATTGGGACAGGTTTCAAGGGCTTTTGAGGACTTTTATAGGTGTTTTTGCCAAAAAGAATCTCATGGAAGCTTATGGCCACATGTAGAAGAGGTCATGCCCGGATGAGCCATGATCCGTTTTCAGAGTTTTATTAGTCATTTTTGGGGTTTTTATGTGTTCTGATCCCAATGGTACAGTCTATTTTTCCATTGGAGTTGAGAATCAGCTTGTAAAATAACTTTTGACAAATTAATCCCAGGGAACCAAGTCCATTAATGGAAGCTCAAGGAGATGTAGCCCGGAGAGGGGTGAACTCCTTTATCATGTTGTTCTTGTTGTGAGTTTGATGGTTTATTTTCTGCAAGTTGTGTTGTTGTGTATTTATTTAAAGTACATATTTAACCATTTACAAGAACATTTCCTCATACATGAACATTTAAAGGAAGAAGCATAAAAATGGCACATAATTTTATCTTTCATATTTTAACACATGAAGCAAGGTCCTGTAAAGTATATTTTAATGAAGTAGAGGGTGCTTGCATAGCATAACAAGTCAGCCTTCTATTTTCAGATCACAGACCAGGCCAACAGGGTTTTGACTAAACAAATTCTTCGAGCCATCTTCATTCTCCATTAGCAATCGTTGCCAAATCCAACCCATTTCATCTCATTAGGCGCTCTATGTATTCATTGTTTTTGTAAAGGCACAATAAACGTGGGGCAGACAGAGCTCCAGTTTCAGTATCAGCTTGTACTACCACTGTTATATTTATTAAAAAAAGGATTAATCAATTCGTGTCAACCTCTGAAATGCTTGTCATAAATTTCTTAAAAAACTTTTGAACTGGAGTGATGGATCAATGTAGTCTTAAAATGTAATAACATGAAATGGTTTTCTCTCTAAAAATTTATTTCCAACCCTTTAAACAAAACTATGTTAGAATATTAGCCCACGCTGTGAACTTGGACTCCCTCATCGCGGATGGCATATATCTCAGTGACAGAGCAGCCCACTGGATGTGGAATTTAAATCCACATTACAAACTCACTGGATGTGGCATAGTGATAAAACATCGATTCCTTTTCAATTCCTAATTTGTTCAATGTTAATAAACCAAAACAAACTTCATCCAATTTGGACGGATTTGAGATGCAAATTTGTTGGGAGTAAACAACTTAATGGACAATGCCCTTTGGAGTGTTCCATGTTTCCTTCACAAAGGTTTTCTATACATTTGTTAATGCTATACAACATAGGGGTAAGTTATGTACATCTAGGTAAATTTTAGTAGTCAAATAGTTATGCCTAGATTATTATTATTATTATTAATAAAAAAGTGAACATAGTCCATTTCTTATATGTGACAAGGTTGATGTAAGTTGTTAGTCTTTTTAGTTTTAATGGAAATTTGGAAAAATAATATGTTTACTCAAAAAAAATATTAAAAATATATCAACAATTTATTAAAATATGGTATAAAAGTTGGAACTTACAAAAATAAATAAGTTTTTAGAATATATCATTTTTATTTATGGAAAATTTGTAAAATTCATTAAAAAATTCACATTCTTTTAACATTGGTATTGATTATGTTACTTTTTCTCTAAAATATAATGTATATGTTTATATTAAGGCATCCATTTAGTATTAAAATGACAATTTTTTTGAA
>JZKD02S1674325.1:451270-466080 GCA_000966675.3 Picea glauca | reverse complement strand
AGTACTGGGCAAGAATAGCTTAGTGAAGATAGAACGTGGAAAACATGGGGCAACAAAAAGAGTTAAAGCCTTGAAGCATTCCATACACCTTTCTTGAGTAGTATTTGACCTTGAAACTACAAAAAGAATGAACCTCAAATTCCTTTAGGAGAATAGTGAGTAGAGAAATTGCACTTAGACTTGAATTGTGCACAAAACACCCATATATCAAACTTCCAACAGAGTTAGAGAGATAACATTGGTTGGCTATCCGAGAACAAATAATTTCAATTGCATTTTCATTTGGTTTACTATGTGTAAGTTACATAGAGAAGATCCAACCAATCATCTGGAGCATAGGTTCAATAAAGAAAGGTCCTTGCAAACATTATAAGAACACAAATCCATGTATAGGGAAAGAGATGAACAAAGGCCTAGTGACCTTTCTAAAGATAAAGAACTTTGTACAAGCTTGAAAAAATAGCTCAGAAGATAATTCCATAAGGGATCCATGTCGGTGAAGTGAGTAGGCTATAAGTCTTTCATTTACATATCATAAGGTATCAGAGCAGTTGTATCCTTGAACATGACACAACTACTAGAACTTTGAAGAGAACATTGTAGACCTCAACATCGAAAAATCAAGAAATGAAAATTTAGAAGACTTAAGGACCAACACTACTTATGCGCATATACGAAAGATATGCGCATATACGGAAATGGTCGGCTTCTGTATATGCACATATACAGAAACAGTCAGTTTCCGTATACGCGCATATACAGAAGCGTCCAACTTCCGTATATCTATATATATGGAAATGGTCGACTTCCATATATGCGCATATACGGAAGTTGACCGCTTCTGTATATGCACATATACGGAAGCGGTCAGTTTTCGTATATGCGCATATACAGAAGCGGTCAGCTTCCGTATATGCACATATATGGAAATGGTAAGCTTCCATATATGCGCATATATGGAAATGGAAGGCTTCTGTATATGCGCATATACAGAAGAGGTTAGTTTCCATATATGCGTATATACGAAAGTGATCAACTTTCGTATATGCGCATATATGGAAATGGTCGGCTTCTGTATATGTGCATATACGGAAATGGTCGGATTTCATATATGTGCATATACGAAAGCAATCAACTTCTGTATATGCGCATATATGGAAGTCGACCGCTTCCGTATATGTGCATATATGGAAGCTGACTTCTTTCATATATGCACATATACGAAAGCCGACCATTTCCGTATATGCGCATCAACTTCGATATATGCGCATATACGGAGTGGTCAACTTTCGTATATGTGTTGTATATATATGGAAGACGACCATTTCCGTATATGCACATATACAGAAGCTGACCATTTCCGTATGTGTGCATATACGGAAGAAGACCGCTTCCGTATATGCACATATAAGGAAGCCGACCATTTTTGTATATGAACTTATACAAAAGGTGACCTCTTTCATATATGTGCATATATGGAAATGGTCAACTTTCATATATGTGCATATACGGAAGTGGTCAACTTCCATATATGTGCATATACGCGCATGGTCAACTTTCGTATATGCACATATACAGAAATGGTTGTCTTTTGTATATGCGCATATACAAAAGATGACAATTTCTGTATATGCACATATACCGAAGTGATCAACTTTTGTATATATGCAGTATATGCACATATACGGAAGTTGACAACTTCCGTATATGTGCATATACAGAACTGGTCAACTTTCGCATATGTGTCTTATATGGACATATACGGAAGTTGACCACGTCCGTATATGCACATATAAAGAATTTTACCATGTCTGTATATGCACATATATGGAAGTTGACCACTTTTGTATATGCACATATACGGAAATGGTCGACTTCCGTATATGCGGAAGCAATCAGGTTCCATACATGCGCATGTATGGAAAAAATCTGCCAAAATCCCTTCCCTTTCTTAGCCCAAGATTTGCATCCTATTTTGAGTTTTATCCTCAGCCTTCCCCTCCAACCTTTCTCCTTATGCAACCCTTCCTCCTTCCCTTGGTGATATGTTGGTTGTGAGAAGATAATATGGGATTGATGCACTTGGGGCCACAATAGAGGAGCCTAGACTTGGTTCGTGGAGTGGTTTCCAACAAATATTGTAATCCTTTTTATATTGAAATTGAATAAAAGAGTTCATCCTTGTCCCAAAACCCTATGTTTACATGCTTTTGTTAATTTGTGCATTTATATCTATGTCTAAAATTTTAAAGTGATCAATAAAGACTGCATATGTTGTCGAGTTGTATTCCTAACCTTTTGCAGGTCATCTTTGGGAGGAGACCCGTGATCTAGGAGGCGACAATAAGTGAAAGAGGTCAACACCAACCGTAAGATGACCACTTCTGTATATGTGTGTATACGGAAGCCAACCATTTTCATATATGTGCTTATACGAAAGTGGTCAACTTCCATATATACGCATATACGGAAGTGGTCAGTTTATGTATATGTGCATATACATAAATGGTCGGCTTTTATATATGTGCATATACAGAAGTTGACCACTTACATATATGGTTGGATTACGTGTATATGCATATATATGGAAGTGGTCGACTTACATATATATATGAAAGTGATCGGCTTACATATATGTGCATATATACGAAATTTGGCCACTTCTGTATATGCACATATACGTAAGTCGACCATTTTCGTATATGCGCATATACAGAAGCGGTCGACTTCTGTATATGCGCATATACAAAATTTGACCACTTTCATATATGTGCATATACAGAAGTTGATCGCTTCCGTATATGCGCATATACGGAAATGGTCATCTTATGTATATGTGCATATACAGAAGTGGTTGGATTTCGTATATGTGCACATATATGTAAGTCAACCACTTCCATATATATGCGCATATACGTAAGCCGACCATATATGTAAGTGGTCAACTTCTGTATATGCGCATATACAGAAGCCGACCACTTCTGTATATGCACATATACAGAAACTAACCACTTCCGTATATGCGTATATATGGAATCCGACCACTTATGTACAAGCACATATACGAAAATAGTCAGCTTCCGTATACACACATATATGGAAGTTCACCACTTCTCTATATGCGCATATAAGGAAGCCGACCATTTCCCTATATGTGCATATAGGGAAGCTGATCACTTTTGTATATGTGCATATACGGAAATGGTCGGCTTCCATATATGTGCATATACAGAAGCCGACCATTTCTGTATATGCGCATATACAGAAGCGGTCAACTTCCCTATATGCGCATATAGGGAAATGGTCGGCTTTTGTATATGTGCATATATGGAAATGGGCATATCTAGGTATATGCCCATTCTGTATATGCACATATATGGAAATGGTCGACTTCCATTTCCGTATATGCGCATATATACAGAAATGGTCGCATATACGAAAATGGAAGCCAACCATTTCAGTATATGTGCATATACGGAATGGGCATATAGCTAGATATGCCCACTTCCGTATATGCACATATACGGAAGCTGACCATTTCCGTATATGTGCATATAGGAAAGTTGGTCGCTTCCGTATATGTGCATATACGGAAATGGTCATCTTTTGTATATGCGCATATACAGAAATCATCTTCTGTATATGCGCATATATGGAAGCTGACCAATTATGTATGTGTGCATATACATAAGTGGTCAGTTTTCGTATATGCGCATATAGGGAAATGGTCATATTTTCGCTTCCGTATATGCACATATACGGAAATGGTCGGCTTTCGTATATGCACATATACGTAAGTCGACCATTTATGTATATGTGCATATACAAAAGCTGACTGCTTCCGTATATGCGCATATACGGAAATGGTCGTCTTACTTATATGTGCATATACAAAAGTGGTATATACAGAAGTTGACCACTTTCGTATATGCACATATACAAAATCTGACCACTTTCGTATATGCGCATATATAGAAATTGACCGCTTCTGTATATGCACATATATGGAAATGGTTGGCTTATGTATATGCGCATATACGAAAGTGGTCATATTTCGTATATATGCGCATATATGTAAGCCGACCACTTCCATATATATACGTAAGTCGACCACTTCCATATATATGCACATATACATAAGCCGACCATATATGAAAGTGGTCAACTTCTATATATGCGCATATACAGAAGCCGGCCACTTCTGTATATGCACATATACAGAAACTGACCACTTCCGTATATGTGTATATATGGAAGCCGACCACTTATGTATAAGCACATATACGAAAATGGTCGGCTTCCGTATACACACATATATGAAATTTCACCACTTCTCTATATGCGCATATACGGAAGTGGTCAGCTTTCGTATATGTGCATATACGGATATGGTCGGCTTCCTACACACAGGAAACTAGATGGAAATTAAATCGAATGTCTATGTTCTCAAATATCCAACCAATGCTAGCTCTTTAACTCTGTTGGAAGTTTGAATTTTGGGTATTTTTGGAACAATGCAAGTTTAAGTGTAACTTCTCCACTCACTATTCTCCTGAAGGCATCTGAGGTTGGTTTTGTTTGTAGTGTCAAGGTCAAATACCACTCAAAGAAGGTGTATGGAAGACTTCAAAGGTTGAGCTCTTTCTATTACCTCATTTTTTCCATGCTCTATCTTCATGAATATTCTCTTTCCCAGTAATGTCCCAACATCAACAAAACGTGGCATGTTTCCTTCATACCACTAATAACCCCAACATAGATATATATATCTAAATGAAGCCCAACAATTTTCTAAAAAATATTTTTTCATCGAGGTAAGATAATGGATTTTAATGCTACTCTCAACATACATTTCAGTGACCTAAGATTTACATAGTGTTTTACCAATGCTTAGATTCTAGCATTAATAAAATATAGAAATGTATTGTTGAACATTAACATCATCCAACTTTGTTAAATAAATTTATATATTTAGATGAGAGTAACAATTTTACAATCTGCTACGGGGAAAATCCCCCTATACTGGATCTAAGGTAAAGGCAGAGTGCTAACTCCCTTAAAAGATTGTTCTACCCTTAAGCTACCCCAAAACCAACTAAACTAAGTGATGAGAAAGAACGTTGATGTTTCTCTTTACATGCATTTCAGTAAACTAAGATTACACAAAGTTTTATCAATGCTTAGAATCCAACATTAATAAAATAAAATAAAAGTCTTTCTCAATGTCAACATCACCCAGCTTCTTTACCTATTGAATTTATATATTTAGATTAGTTTAATAATTATACAGTCCTCCACTTAACTATATTATATACCCCATTGAGATATGCATTCAAACAAAAACTAGCAGTCTAATGCCACAAATAAGGAGTGAGCAATCCATGTGGTATCCTGTAGCTTAATTCCCAACATTTTTAAAAACTCTAAAAATGTTTTTCCCTCACATATAAGACAACACTCGGTTATAAAATGACCCACGGGGTAAGGGGTGGCTCCATAATTCATGTACGACCCATATGGCTATATGGGTGAGATAAAATTCCTAGCTAAGAAATCAAGTCAAACAACGAGGGAAATTTAACTCGAGCTTATGTAAAATCGACAACCTAACTATGAGATGAATCACCCATGCAAAAAAACTAATCTCAGGGGAGTGTTAATTTTCCCCAGACAATGAGAAAATCACTGAGAGGGATGTTAATTCATTATGGGAAACACGAAAAAAACTTAGGGGAATGTTAGTTCGACCCAGGCAATGAGAAAACGACTCGAGGTGAGAGAGAACAACTCTTTGGAAAGAGAAAAATGCCCAACAGTCTCAAAACGAAATGGTTGCTAAATTTAGGAGGTTAAAATTAGAAATTGACCAGATATGGAGTATCATCTCTATTTTCTCAACTTTCGATCTCCTTTGGACTATATATGGATAGTTTGAAACAAATAGTTGTTGGGTTCACTCTTGTGGAGAATTCCCACAAGCTTAATCAAATAATGAGATAAAACATCGAGTGTGTGAGGCATTGTCCCAAGATACACAATTGCAGGGAAATCCATTTAAGAAAAAATATTTGACTACTCATGCCTCTCATTTACACTCTCACTATTCCCTAGTAGTCACTAAAACCAGAACTAAAACATAAATACACAGAGCACATTCACATAAAAATCTTAGAGCAATTCAAAACATAATGGAAACCATATTTACCCTTCAAACCCAAATGGGAAAACCATCTTCGAATGGCAGATCGATTCTTCATTCTGGCAATCTTTGGTTACATTGTTTTCATGGCTCTCTATGTCTCCTATCTTTCCCAAAAAGAACATTGAGAGTAAAATTTATGAAGGAAATAGGGAGACCTAGGGATAGAGGGAAGGCCAACAACCATTACCCTTCACTTTTCATTTCCCAACCTTCTTTCCCATTCATTTTTCTAATTCCATTTAATTATCATTTCCCAACGTCAAGAGCCTTAAAACATTCCTCATACCAACACATAAGTTCTGTAAGTGGGATATGGGATATGGTTACCATTAATTGATTTTGGGCATTGGTGATGGGTGTAAGAGCTTAAACCATGGTCAAAAAGTAAAACATGGGCCTTACGTATGAAAAAAAAACTTATAGGCATCAAGTGCTATGAGCAAGGTCTCCAACCATGACATTTTCCCTCTCTATGGAGTCTTTGACCCCGAAGTCGTATTCGAGACACCATTTACTAATAGGACCATGGCTAGGCGAGGAAAATAGGTTCTAATGTCAAACCTTTCGTTATGAAACATAGGTTCTAAAATAGGTCTTGATGCAAAAGGTGAAGGGAATTTTACAAAGTTATGAATATATGTACTAAGAATGTATGCATGTTCTTATAAATTTAAAAAGATGGGAATAATGCATCTTTTCCTCTACTTATTGGATGAGTTGTTTTCTTTCGTTTTAGCTTAGGAAGAGTTGTATAAATAAAAAAACATCCATTTTCCCAACTCCTTATTCTTATCTTTGTTTTCAACTACTCTTTTAAATATGATCCACATAATCATTGTTAATGAAGTTGTATACACTTATAAAGATTTGTATGCATATTTTAAATATAYKATTTTTTAAGAAAAAAACATTGTTTTCTATTTTTAATTGATTTTTATTACATTATCATAATTAGCTTAATTACAAAGTTAACATTAAAAAATATGGAAAATAGTGACTCAAATTTGTTTAAAAAAAATTTTCATTTTAATACTAAATGGATGCCTTAATATAAACATATACATTATATTTTAGAGAAAAAAGTAACATAATCAATACCAATGTTAAAAGAATGTGAATTTTTTTTATGAATTTTACAAATTTTTCATAAATAAAAATTATATATTCTAAAAACTTATTTATTTCAGTAAGTTCCAATTTTTTATACCATATTTTAATAAATTGTTAATATTTTTTTAATATTTTTTTTGAGTAAATATATTATTTTTCCAAATTTCCATTAAAACTAAAAGTCTAACAACTTACATCAACCTTATTACATATAAGAAATAGACTATGTATATTTTTTTATTAATAATAATAATAATAATAATCTAGGCATAACTATTTGACTACTAAAATTTACCTAGATGTACATACCTTACCCCTATGTTGTATAGCAATAACAAATGTATAACAAACTTTTGTAAAGGAAACATGGAACACTTCAAAGGGCATTGTCCATTAAATTATTTACTCCCAACAAATTTACATCTCAAATCCATCCAAATTGAATGAAGTTTGTTTTGGTTTATTAACATTGAACAAATTAAGAATTGAAAAGAAATCGATGTTTTATCACTATGCCACATCCAGTGAGTTTGTAATGTGGAT
This sequence comes from Picea glauca, assembly GCA_000966675.3. Taxonomy (NCBI): domain Eukaryota; kingdom Viridiplantae; phylum Streptophyta; class Pinopsida; order Pinales; family Pinaceae; genus Picea; species Picea glauca. The sequence goes on along the minus strand of JZKD02S1674325.1, from coordinate 458,225 downwards.
TGAAATTCCACATCTAGTGGGCTGCTCTGTCACTGAGATATATGCCATCAGCGATGAGGGAGTCCAAGTTCACAGCGTGGACTAATATTATAACATAGTTTTGTTTAAAAGATTGGAAATAAATTTTTAGTCAGAAAACCATTTCATGTTATTACATTTTAAGACTAGATTGATCCGTCATTCCAGTTCAAAAGTTTGATAAGAAATTTATGACAGGCGTTTCAGAGGTTGACACGAATTGATTAATCATTTTTTTAATAAATATAAGAATGGTAGTACAAGCTGATACTGAAACTGGAGCTCTGTCTGCCCCACGTTTATTGTGCCTTTACAAAAGCAATGCAATGAATAATCAGAGCGCCGAATGAGATAAAATGGGTTGGATTTGGATTTGGTTGCTAATGGAGAATGAAAATGGCTCGAAGAATTTGTTTAGTCAAAACCCTGTTGGCCTGGTCTGTTAGGTTGATTCCGTCCCAGATGATGTAAGAAGCCGGATCCGAACAGGAGCCCACCGACTTGCCGTTAACATGGCCCGTAAGTCCACATTGTGCCGCCCAGGCGAAGCTCTATTTTCCTCCTACTCCACAGCAAGATTGAGTGGTGGCCTTGAATCCTACAGATACAGAAACCATTCAACAGAATTAATATGCTGAAATTTAAATGTGCAGGGCTTAATATATGCAAGAGTAGTAAAGGAAATTTACAGTTATAAATCAAATTGAAAAATCTTTAGAGACCAATGGACAACCCCTGCTATAGAATTAGCAACCTTGGGAAGAATAGTCTGCTTGGCCTGGACGAGGGAGAGCTTGAGGCTCCTTTACGCATTGTCGAAGTCGTTGTCCCCAGCTCATCCCAGCACATTTCAAATTCGAAAATAGGGCGCGGAGGGAATAATGTACAACCCGTCTCATTTGAAATATCCAGCTAATTTCAAATTCAAAAATGGGCACGGAGGGGCATTCACGCCGTTCATTAAATGAGTGATTACGCCGTTCACTGTCCACAACGTTGTGTCATGCCGTCTGGTTGGGTGACCTACCGGAGGATGGAGCGGGAGTAGCATGGATGCGCTGCTGAATGATGCATGGATGTGCGAGGGTACCATGGTGTTGGAGGGCATCCGGTCTGCAGAGTCTTAAAGACTCTGCAGCAGGTTGGATATTACTCGCTGTAGGCGGGGACTTTCACTTCTCCGCCCTTCTCACTTGGTCCAGCAAGCGTACTCCGCCCTTCTCACTTGGTCCAGCCATTACTCACTTCATTCATAGGTTATCCGATAGCTTTTCATCCCAGAATCTGGCTCTTTCCTGTCCTTAACGGGACACCGCCGAGTCACCTTCCACCACATACCCGAAAAAAGAAAAGAGGGTCCCTATCACATATGTAGTAAAGAACAATTTTTTGTTGAAAAAAAAAGTTGACATTTATACAATTATTTAGACTCCTAGTAAAATTGACACTCCTACAACATTTACACATGTAACAAATTATATGTGTAAATTTTTTAGAACGGTTTGGTTATAAAATTAAAAATGATCTTCAGTCGTAGGTAACTATATTTATATTTAATGTTTTGGTGGAATTGTGTCGAGGATTTTTTCAATATGACAGATGAGTAATTGTTTATGCTAAACATGAAGTTAATATGCAAAATTTCAAAAAAAAAAAAACATATTTTAATATGAATTATAAATTAAAATGGAAATCTTATAAATTAATTTAATATTTTTAATAATAAATTTAAAATAAATTATTATTATTAACCTTATTAATTAACAATAGAGCTATGATGAATAATGTACAGCCAAAGTATGCTGATCCACATATATACATATGCTGCATATTCATCATTAATGAATGACGTGTAGATAATAAAGTACGGATGTGGGAGCTTCGGTGCAGATAGTAAAGTATTATTGGAAAATGTGAGATCATATTTATGAGGGCATTGATATTTCGCAGATATATCTGATTTTCCAGTTGTGATTATAAAGGCACAGTCAGACCGCATTTATGATTTTCGAGCGATGATTATAAAGACGTGGTATCATTAAATCATTATAAATGTTGTCAGAGAGAGACAACATTTATAAATTATAGATAGGTATCATTAAATGAATTTTCAACTACCACACAGATGTTATTATTCAACAGCTCATATTTATATATTTATATAAAAAGTGTTTTTAGTTTGGTTTAGGCAGTTTGCTAAAAACATTTTAAACTGATAATCAGTTGAATTTATTTGAGTAATATGGACACTATCAAGATTTAAGTAAGAGATTATTTGGATTTCTTTAAATTGTTATTGCTATGCTTGAAAAGTATTAAGAGAAGTATTTAAAGATCACTAAAGTTTTGATGACTTGGAATGGTGTGTATTGTGACAAATATTTTGAAATTGATATCTAATTTGAGATGTTCAACCCTTTTGGTGTTACAAAGGTGACACCTTCTTTTTTGCCATGATGTTTTGTGATTATCCAATGACGAGTTTCAGGATGTAGCTCATGAGAATTAGTTTTTATTTTAGGATTATTGATTTTCTTCTTTAGGCTACTCAAAATAGAGATGTTTTCTATGTTGAAGATTAGGGTTAACCACTTCCTTATAATATCTTAATTTTTTTTTGTCCTCTAAATTTTTTATTCCAACCATAGATTCTCTTTAAATTTAACTTGTACATTTTACAAAATAATTTCTTTTTTTATCTTTAATGATTTAGCTAAGATTTGACATTATTATGCCATCTCCATTTGAATGATTTTGACTAAAATACCAAGCAATTTTGAAGAAACTCTTGTCATCCATATTATTTATATTGTTTTTATACATTTATGTGCATGGAAATAAAATTATATTTAATATTATTTATGCATAATTAAACAAAAACACACGGATCATATTGAGATCTTGTTAAGAATAAAATTACTTCAAAATTTATCTTCTTTGTAGTCATGATATTGCATTTATTTTAAATGATATAAAAATATTACATTGATTTATAATTTAAGATTTATGGTGTTGTGTTTTACTAGTTGTTTAAGATGAAATAGTTCAATAAAACTATAACTATTTAACATTATATTGTTTGTAGTAAAATCATTTGGTATTGCATTCATTTCGAATGATGATAAAAATATTATATTGATTTATGGTGTTATAATTTATTAGTTGGTTAAGATGAAATAGTTCGAATTCAAATTTTCATTAGTTTTTACTTTTTTAAAATTAATTTAAATTATATAAAATATATATAATAATTTAAATTAATTTAAAAATAATTAATAATAAAATATTTTATAAATTTAAAGAATTAATTTTACTTTTTGATACTAATTCCTTATGATATAAATATCAATATTTAGAAATTAAATATATTAGTAAAAATAATTTATTATTTTTTAAAATATTATTTTTTAATTTCTAATTATCTTAAAATACATACAGAATAAATGAAAACACTAATATATAAAAATAGTGTAAGTAAACCTGCTCTTATATGTTTATAGGATAAATAAAATATTTTCTTTAAAAAATTGATAATAAACTCATTATACATACCATTATGTAGAATATGAAAAAGTATTTTAAATATTTAAGATTTTAGTAAAAAAGTCTCTTTTTTCAACATTTCTATCATATTAAGCTTTGGTATCACTATAGTATAAAAGTATTAATTTGATTTTTTTACATAATAACTTTTCTCACCTATTATGTTTTGCATAACAACTCGTCTCATCTCTACCTTTATATATATATATATATATATATATATATATATATATATAAAGGTATATGGGGTAACTCCATCCACTCCCACCTATTATGTTTTGCATAATAACTCTCTTCACCCCCACCTTTTATGTTATGCACAATAAATCTCTCAACCCCCACCCTCATATATGAGGGTGGGAGTGGGGGGAGTTATTATGCAAAACAAAACAAGTGGTATTGGGAGGAGTAATATGTTTTGGATGATAGCTCACCCCTCCCTTTGCATAATAGGTGGGGTTGGGGGAGTAATATGTTTTACATAATACCTTCCCCCACAAAACAAGTGGTATTGGGAGGAGTAATATGTTTTGGATGATAGCTCCCCCAGCCCCACCTATTATGCAAAGGGAGGGGGGAGATATCATGCAAAACATATTACTCCCCCCAGCCCCACATGTTTTGGGTGGGGGAAGATATTATGCAAAACATATTACTCCCCCAGCCCCACCTATTATGCAAAGGGAAGGGGGAGCTATCATCCGGGGAGCTATCATCCAAAACATATTACTCCCCCAGCCCCACCTATTATGCAAAGGGACGGGGGAGCTATCATCCAAAACATATTACTCCCCCAGCCCCACCTATTATGCAAAGGGAGGGGGGAGATATCATGCAAAACATATTACTCCCCCCAGCCCCACCTGTTTTGGTTTGCATAATAACCCTCATACAATAGGTGGGAGTGGGGTGAATTATTATGTTTTTCATAATAACTCTCTTCATTGCCACCTCCTATGTTTTGCATAATAACTCCCTCAACTCCCACCCTCATATATGAGGGTGGGAGTTGGGGGGGTTATTATGCAAAACAAAACATGTGGTGTAGTGGCCGAATAAATTTAACATCGATTAATTACACAAACATAACAGTAACTTCTACTTAATTTCAGAAAATTCAATAATTCCTTTTAATTTAGCACATACGCGTGTTAAATTTATCAATGAATATAAATTTTATAACAGAATAAAATAAATACGTAAATTAACATACCTTGGTCTAATGCTAACCCTCCACTTGTCTTGTTGTTCGTTGTTGAACTGTGTCAAACACTACCCAAACCTTGTTCCACCCTGCCAACTAGGACAACTTCCTAGCTCCAGGATATCATATGGATATCCTGGCCCCCATGCCCAAAACCTCCAGCAAACCGGTGCCCCTTGTACTAAACCTCCCGACTACAGAACTCAAACTCCCCTCTGTGCAAATCCAAGAGAACCCACCAAAAATAAAATTTCTGTAGAATGATAATCCCTCCTCGTAAACCTTCTCCTCTCATATCCCTCCTTCACCGCCCTTTTTCCTCATTTACTTCCTTACCTACACATTTATTACCTTATCCACCTAGTTAATGCCCCTTATCCAATTATTTATTATTTTATATTTTCGTATTTATTATCTTATCTTTATATTTAATGTCTTATTCCTTCCCGAATACGTAAGTCTTTAACAAGTTAAACTTATTAACCCCCTTTAATTCTTTACTCAATTAATTAATGATTATTAATTAATAATTAATTAATCCTTGGCAGACATGAACAAGTAATAAATAATAATTAATTAGTTAATATTATTTAAGAAATAATTATTGTTTAGCTAACTTTTTAGGACAGTTAGATTATTAAATTAATTATAATTAATAATCATATACATATATTTAAGAAGGGTCGTTACAGGTGGGGTTTGGGGGAGTAATATGTTTTGCATGATATCTCCCCCCTCCCTTTGCATAATAGGTGGGGCTGGGGGAGTAATATTTTTTGCATAATATCTTCCCCCACCCCAGGGTGGGGGAAGATATTATGAAAAACATATTACTCCCACCATCCCTGCCTATTATATTTTGCATAATAACTCCCTCGACCCCCATCCTCATATAGGACCAGGGGGAGATATTTTGAAAAACATATTACTTCCCCAACCCCACCTATTATGTTTTGCATAATAACTCCCCTCACCCCCACCTATTAAATTTAATTCGTGGTGGTATGAGAGGGCCTCCCCATATGTTTATAGTTTTTTCCATTTGTTAAATTAATGTGTTTAATTTATTGATTATACTCTTTTTTTTTCTTTTTAAATTTTTTTGAATTTTTATTTTTTAAATATTTTTTTATTTCTTTAGTTTTAATGTATTTATTTTATTTTAATTTGTATTTATTTTATTATTTTAGGTGTTTTTGTTGTTTTTTAATTTCTTTAAAAATAAAATCTTTTAGAATTTGTTTTTGTCTAAAAATTCTTTTAGAATTTGTTTTTGTTTAAAAATTCTTTTAGAATTTGTTTTTGTTTAAAAATTCTTTTAAATTTTGTTTTTTTTTACTTTTTCTTTAAAACAATTATAAAATAATTGGATTGTGAATTTGTTTTAATAAAAAATGCATTTTTTTTTTAAAGAACATGTTTACTAAGTTTTTTCTTTCCCATTTATTTATTTTTTATAAAAAAAATAAAATTAATTGAATAAATAATTTTTGAAATAATGATTTAGGAGTTTTTTTTAGACTTTTATCTGTGATAGTAGAACTCATCTAGGCCACGATTTCAATTAGGTCGTAATTTAAAATACAAAAAAAAACTCAATGCGACTAGGTAACATCACTTTTCAATTTAAGGGTCAATTTTAAGGTTTTTGTCCGCAATGATAACGATTATCAAGGTTGTGATTTCAAACAAGTCAGAATTTTAACCATCCCCCCAAAAAGGGTGCTACCGGTAGCACCACTTTTTCATTCAGGAGTTGATTTTAGTGTTTTTGACCCAAAAATATAGATTTTTTTGGCCAAAATTATTGTTTTGAGATCACAATTCTCATTATGTTGGTATCTATGTTGGGGGTGTTGACAATTATTATGCAAACATAAATAATTCCCCCAACCAGCACCCTCACCCTCATAGAGTTATTATGAAAAACATAATAGGTGGGGGGAGTTATTATGAAAATCATATTGTGTTTTGCATAATAACTCACCCCACCCACACACACATATATATGTAATATGTTTTGCAAAATTTCTCCCCCTACCCTATATATGAGGGTGAGGGTGGGGGTGGGTGGAGAGTGGGAGTGGGTGGAGTTATTATGCAAAACATAATAGGTAGGGGTGGGAAGAGTTATTTTTCAAAACATAATAGGTGGGCAGAGTTATTATGCAAAACATAATAGGTGGGGGG